>AYEL01055076.1:0-43048 GCA_000484575.1 Olivierus martensii
TAATATAAGATATTAGATAAATTTTTTTTTTTTTAATCATAAATCAATATAAATGATAAATTTAATGAATTTAAGGTTACAAAAATTTTAAATGTTTAATAAAATATTAATAATACAGTCTATAAATAAGAAAATTATATATTTATGCATGTTATATGGATTTATTGATGTTATTCAGTTAATATTAACGCAATTTACTAGTAAAATCTAAATAGCAAAAACTCTGTATTTAATCTGTATGAAGTTAAAACATTTAAAAACGTTTTGAAGAAAAGAAAAATATATTTATCTTCAATATTAACAGAATATTTGCCATTACCATGAATAATTCAAATATATCCTGTGTAATACATTCAGTTTAGTTCATCATCTATCTTTAAGAATGTATTTATTTAATGTAACACATTACATAAAAGATTGCTTTACACAAATATAACTAATCAAACATACACATCATCTTGTCTGTCATTTATTTACACTTGAGACTGAATTCAAAGACATTTACTTAATAGATGTCTTAAAGATTGGATACAAACTTTCAGGAGTCTTTAGATTAAATGTTAACTTCTTATCATTTAAGGAAGTTATATTTTACCTAAAACTTTGTAAGTGTACTTAATAAATTTCATTTGTAGAAAACCATATCTAGCTCTTTATAACATGTTAAAATTCTTTAAATTTTTTTTTTCACTGATTACATATTTTCAATTGATAATATGTAAAGTTACTTGAAATAAAAAAAAAATTATAGATTAATTTAAATATCCTGAGCATGTATACAGTTTTTGGATTAAATATTTAAAGATATTATGCATTATAAGATTGAATATGATAAAGAGCTTACATAACTTAGATTTAAAGCTCTTAATAATACTGTTTATATAGTTAGAATAAATTTTCATAGATAAGGATGTATACTTAGTATTGGATTGAATAGTATCAACTGAGGTATTTACATAGTTGTCAATGAATAATCCAGTTGAGCTCTACAGTTAAAGATTAGTCATACTATATACTATATAACTAATCTTTAGTTGGACAAAAGTAATATGCAGTTAAAGAAAACTACATAAAATAATTTAAATATTTCTTTGATTAAATATACCAAAAAATATACATAACTAGATTTAAAGCTATTAATAATAATATTTATATAGTTAGAATGAATTCTCCTAATTAAGAATGTATATTTAGTATTGAATTGAATAATATCAAGTAAGATATTTATATAACTGGCATTGAATAATCCAGTTGAGTTGTATATTTAAAAACTAGTTATATATGTATATATGCCATATAAATAGCCTAAATAACTAATATTTAACTATACAAAAATAATATGTAGTTGACAATATACCAAGCTGTATGGATGAATATTTGTAATTAATGAAGGATGAAATGCAAATGCTGATCATGATATGGTTAACATAGCCATCTTAATTGAATTATATACTTCAAGATAGCTCAATAGGAGTGAATATGTTGAAGAGCATACATATCTATAACTTTAATGCTGTTGTTAATAATTTTATATGGTTATAGTGAATTATCTGAGATAAGAATGCATACTTCGTATTGGATTGAATAGTATCTACATAATTTGCAATGAATAATCAATCTGAACTCTATAGTTCAAAATTAGTGATACTGTAACATATATAGTAATATATATGTACATAAAAATAACCAACCTCTCTCTTTTTATCAGGTGAAAGGTCATATAATATGCAGAATGTATACTGTTATGAATTAAACATAGATCAATAAAACAGTATAAAGTTTTTCTTATTTATTAAATATTAAAGTATAGTAATGCATATATAATGCATTACTCCATATTTTTCCTTTGTATAACAGGTAACCATTTATTTTTATGCCCTTTTATATAGTTAAAGGTTATGTTATATAGTAGAAAATACTGTAATCATAGCGTAAAATTTATAATTAATATTATACAAAATAAGACTTTTTTCTAATATTAATATTAAAAAAAGTCTTATTAAAAGTTTGAAAGAATTTGTTTAATGGAGATTACCTCATCTCTGCATTTATAAAGGATCAATAATGTCTTTTGTGATTTATTCCAAATAAAACTTTTTTTCCCCCTTCTTTAGATAATAATAAGTTTTAGCGTTGAACAGAATTAATTAACAAATTAATAAATATAATTAATATTTTAAAAAAGAAAATGCTAAAAATATTTTTAAAGCGAATAATGAAATTTTAAATTGCGGTGCGTGACATTTTAAAAAATGTATGTTTTGATAAAAAAAAGTGTTTAATTGATTTTATTCATTTTAAACACGTTACAAGAATAAAAAATATATATATGTGTGTGTACTTAATTCAAAATTAAAAATTTGATTTAAATAATTATGATTGAGTTATTTTAATCCATTTTTGATACGAGCCTTCCCATGAGATGGCACCACATAAAAAAGTTAATTTTTTTTTTTAATTAAACATGTAATGAAAAACATTTGATAGAAAATTTTGTTAACAAATTTTCGTTAATATTTATAAAACGGTTAATTTTATTCGTAGTGTAGTTTTTTTGAAGGAGATAATTTACTCCCTGTATATATCGATGGTTTTGCTCTTATGATGGCGCGGCCTTACTGTTGCCAAATCTGATGATTTTTAATGTTTTTCTATGAAGAAATATATATATATATATTAATAAATAAATATTAGATCAATGTAAGTTTTTGATTTAATAAGTTCATAAAGACAAATATTACTGTTTTTCAAAACTTTGCAGCAGCTTTAGGTGGTTTCACTGCATGACTTGCTCTTACTGAATGGCATGGCCTAACTGTTGCCAGATCTGGTGATTTTTAATGTTTCTTTTTATGACTAAATATATAGTTTAAAATTGATGATATAGGGATTTAGCAATTATATAATACCCTTTATGAAAAAAAAATTAAAAATTATTTTTTATATAAGAATTTTCTTACTATTTTTTCAGTACTTCATGATTTTCCATATACAGTACTAGAATTGGCAACTTTAATTATAAATATAAATCAATTCACTTCAATTCTTCGCTGAATTAATTGCATAATATTGTATAATATACATTATGAAGTTTAACAAGTGTTCATCGATCAGTTATAGAGCTTTGTATTATTATTATTATTATTATTATTATTTTAGCGTTATCTTTTAATTTAATTTTAATTTTTGTTTTCATTTTAATCCCGCATCTATCATATTTCCATATCCATAATTTCTTCAGGAATCCCGACGGAAACGTTGAATCGAGGTTAGGACCCGCACCCTCATGCAATTATCAGTTGGTTAATTATTTAATTGCAGGAGTAAGAAGAAAGGACTCCTATTGTTTAGCCCACCAACAAAAGAGTTGCTAGTGGGCGCAGTCTCATAGGAGTCATTTGTTCCCACACCTGCAATTAAATAGTTGACCGACAGATAATTGCATGTGGACGTGGGGCCTTACACTATATATGATAGCAAAAGTACAGTATAAAGTGTATAATAAAAAAAAACGAAAATTATACTTTTTGACAAGCTCGCTTAATATTAGACAAATTGTCGATTATTGTTATCAAATTAGATTGATCCCAAAGTGATTAGTGTTACCAAATTAGATTGATCCCAATACAATTTGAACTTTTAAATAAATAAATGTTAAGATAACTTCTTAAAATAAGATTTTTTTTAATTATTTTGATAATAATTCGAATCTACATGATATATACAATGGCTGCCCAACCAATCGATCGCGATAAGCTTTTTAGTCAATCGCAAGCCTCCAACCATCTTATTTAATTATTTTGATAATAATTCGAATCTACATGATATATACAAGGGCTGCCCAACCAATCGATCGCGATAAGCTTTTTAGTCAATCGCAAGCCTCCAACCATCTTTTCCACGCTATCAACTCGCTTGTTAAACTTCCACTTTACAATACGTAATAAAGGTTTTTGTTAAAACAAGAATAGTGAGTTTATCCCTACATGTTTTCGTTCTTTATGTCCTTTATCATTTATTAAGTAATAGCAGATTAAATCAATCGGTAGAATATATTATTTTCAATATAATAATATATCAAAAACAATAAATGAAAATTATTTCGATGAGTAACCAAAATTTTCTTGCATAAATGCGTTTACAGGTTCAAATGTCTTTTCTTTCTCTATTACACTATTCAGTTCCGGACAATATATCGTTGTTCTACACTAAAAGAGTTATATTTATAAAAAAAAATAAACTTCTTCAATTATCTACATTTATTTTTCTTTTTTAGCCATAATTATGAGCGTAGAAAAGAAAATTAAAACTTATCTTTACCATCATGAATGGGAACATGATTTCTTTTTTCCATGGTTAATGTCAAATGCTCTTGTCTAATATGTAATTCAGTTGTTCAGTTGTTCCAAAAAAAAAGTGAAACATCTAAAAAGATTTTCAAACAATGATCTCCAATTATGAAAAAGGAATATCCGAAATATGACGAGCAAAAATTATAGATTTTAAAATTGAACTTACATTCACAACAAAATATGTTCGTAAAAGATTATCTTTTTCGTCATATAATCCAAATTTTAAATTAGTAGCAAAATCTACACGATGCCAAATATCGCATTAAAATTTTTGTATAGGTATTCGTAATTATTTTCATATTTTCATATTGTGAAGAATTGTTTATTTTACATAATGTATTTTGAATTATATAAATGACATTGCTATTTTTCTACTTTTATTCTCTGGATATTGGTAGATAGCTGTATCGCTCCGGCGAAAAAAGTAGTTCACGATCATAAAAAGGTTGGGCAGCCCTGATATATACTAACTAGATATATTGATTATTAGTAATGTGAAAATTTTTTTGAAGAATTAACGTTAAATTTATCAAACGCAACAAAACAATTATACTGATATTGTTTAAGGGAAGTAGCTTTTACAAATACAGTAGTTATATATTTTGTCTGTAAAATTAAGATCGGCTTGTGTTGAAATGTTTTTTTTGGTGATGAAAACATTTATTGAACATTTGATTGTATCAATTTCTTTCTTTTTGTTTCGTAGGTAAGCTTGTGCTCAGCTTCCTGATCAGGATCCCTTTCAAAAAATTTGAAGGTGTAGGACATGAATTAAACTCTTCCTCTTCATTTCCGTTCTTGGGATCCCTGTAGGATAATATTTCAGAGTAAAAGTCTGCACAGCCATCTCGATCTTATAAATCTTTGTAACATATGGAAATTCCCTTAAAAATTTCTGTAAACTTTCATTATAAATTTAAAATAATATAAAAGTTATATTATCTCTTTTTAATTAATATTTCCACGAAGAAACAAATTATGGATAAGACATATCCTGTAAGAAGCAGAATAAATAATCCCAAGAATTCATCCATATTTAGTGGTAGAATCTCTTCAGAATTTTTTTCGATTTCTTCATAAGAATTAATGTCATAAAGTTTGTTTATAATCCCAGCTTCAAACAAACGGGATACGCTTCAAATAAATAATATAAAATATCATTAAGTATAATATATAAAATATGTTTGCTGAAAATAAATCATATATATTGTATCGCTTATATAAAAGTCTTACATTTTATCTACATTAGTTTTGTACGGAAATCCTTTTCTGTAAGCAAATCCTCCAATTATTGTCATCATTGTGTCGTCCGATATAAACCATTTTCCCTTTAAATACATTTTGTATCCCTGCAGCATATACTTATCGGAAATGAAAGCAAACTTTCCATTTTGCAACAAATCCACGATTATATTATCATTATAATAACTAAGAAAATTATTTTTCAGTGTCATGTGATCACTAAGTACTTTTGCTATTCCAGATTTAGAACCCTTGCAATAAATATTAAAAAATAATAATATGTAAATAAAAATGTTTTTGCTTAAAATCAATTTAAGAATAGTGCATTTTTTTACCTTTATAAATGTATATACGACTCCCTGATCGTATGTTCCACAAGAATAACTTCCCGCTGTAACGGCAGATGCCAACTGATGAAAATTTGTTGGAAATGTTTCTTGAACCGGTGCAGTTAAGAAAGATATCAAGCATCCACTATAACTGGATACCAAAACGAAAACGCATAGTAGCCAGCTTCCAGTTAATAATCTCGATGATAATCGATTTAATAAATTTAAATTAACTCCTTCATTAAATAAACAAAATATATTACTGGTGCACAGTGCCATGCAATAATTTGTAAAACGTGTGGAGCTCTTACCTTGTTTGGTGATAGTTGCGAAGAGAAACCAAAACATTTTCTCCAAATTCGATTTCCTTCTATCTTTCTCTTCGTAATTTGCCATACAAAGTAAGATAAAGCCAACGACAAACATCGAAATTAATATTGCCAACCAGCTCTTAAAAACGCCAACATAAGTTTGCATAGATTTTTTTCGATAGAAGATAATCAGATACATATATATGATTAATTATTTTGCAGTTAATTTTTTTGGTGAATATTAAATAGCACTATTTCTGCTTACCTGAAGTGTAAAAGGTCTGGCAATTGATTTCCACGTAAATTTTTTTTCTCCACCTTTTATCAGGAAAGAGATTGGGCGTACTGCTAGTGTCGAGGAGAAATCTGCTACAAGCGATCGATCGTACGTGATAGAAAAAGGGATTAATGCTATATCTGCTTCCTATCAATCATAAAATAGAAAAAAGTAAATGTTTTTCTTTGAAAATAAAATCATCATCATTATTTAATTAAATTTTAATCATTCAGATCTCGAGTTCAGTTTTTAAATGTACCTGATTGGCGACCTGTCCAAAAGTTCCTGAGTAAGTCCCATTTTCATTTTTTATTATGTGAACTTTTGGAATCGGTGTTGCAATTTCATATCTGAAAAAAAAAAATAGAAATTTTATTGTTGTTTCCTTATTTATAAGTCTGAAACTAAAAATAGATAGAAAAACATAATTCCAAAAAATTTTACTGAAGGATGAAATACAGTTCACTTATATCTAGAGATTATTTGCACAATTTTTAAGTAATTGCTGATATCGTATGTTTTTGTTGATAGTATATGTCACATAAATATATTTAGAAAATTTATAAGTGACACCCTGAAGGTATACTTTAATTTTATGAATTTTCAGATTAAAAAAATTAATAATACGACTTATTTTTGTGGATAATTAACAACGAGTTTTATATTATTAAGATAAATATATTGAACAATATATTATAAATTAGATAATTGAATAATAGATAACAGGATTAATACTTTTAATTACTGTTATATTACCTAAAATCCAGCTTTTTTTGAATTATATCCAACAGTTGGCTATCTTCAATTATTTCTTTAGCAGTTTTATTTTCAATATCTTCATGCTAATAAAAAAACAAATTTAAAGAAGGAATTCTTTCTAGAAATCAGGAGATATATTGAAATGGCATAAATTACCGTGCTTATAGCTATCTTCCATATGTAGCTTTCGTTATGTGTTGCTGGAAAAATATTCAGATTATTTTATGTTCTACGAAATGATAAAATATTTGTATTTTTATCTAGAAACATATACGCCAAATATAGTTGTTTACAAAGTAACTATAAACCCATTTCTTACATACATCGTACATTGTTAATCTTTTATATACATGTGCATTTTAGTTTGTTGTGATGCATATAATTTTACAGATATTACTTGTATTTTGTGCATACACTTGTTTTAATAGTTATAAATCTTAATGATCATTATAATCTTATGTATCTTTTTTATCTCGAATGATAATCCTTAGCATAACTGATTATATTTCTGCTGAAAATTGCAGTTTGATGAAGTAAAAACAAGATGAAGTCAGTTCGTTTAGTTCTGCAGAAATTGATTTTTTAAAGAATATCCATAATATCTTATAGCATTATGAATTATTACTTTATTTAATTTATGCTTTGTACATTTATCAATGGAAATTTTCGAGTCGTACGTGCATCTATGTTTATAAATGTGATATCTTTAATAATAGAACACCAAGAAGCAATTATAGTATATAGAATTGACAATATGCTACAGTTGTCTGGATTATGTTAGATATATACTATATACAATAGTATTCATATATTACATGAATTCGAATATTCATTTACGCAGGGATTCCTAACGGGGTCGATAAAATTTTAAAGGGGGTCAATAATAAACAAGGGGTGGATAGCCGAATAAGCACCAGTGATTGATCGGTATAATCAAGATCAAAAAATTTTTTAATAAAATTGATAATTAATTGTTTATTGATATAAAGCTATAAAATGTAGTAAGGAAGAAATGATATGAAATAAATATAAGGGAAAAAATACACTAAAATTATTTAATATACTTTAAAAAACATATTTTTAATTTCGATTGTTCGTTATTGAAAAGGATTGCATCACCTCAAAAGATATATTGTTATATATAAGCACTTGCAAAATTTAAAAGAAGATTTTAATGTTCGTTTCCAAGATATTGGAACGATAGATATTGGAAATACGCCTGCATAGATCATAGAACTGCTGCATTGTGATAGAGCCTATATCTGATTTTGATATTATGATACAAGAAGATTTGATTGTATTGAAGGAGGATGTTGAAGCACAAGTCTTATTTGAAACACGTGTATGCTAAGTTTTGGAATTTAAAAGTCATCCGAGAAAAATATCTCCAAATAAAAGTTGTTACCTAACTAGCATTATTGACTTTTTCCTCTTCTTACCTAGTGGAAACAGGCTTTAGTCGAGTCAATAATTTATTACAGAAAACAAGAAACGGGTTGAATATTTTTAAACGAGGTGATTTAAGAATTAAGTTAAGCAATTTTATGCCAAGTATTAAAAAATTGCATCAATACATCAAGATTTTAATGTTCAATAATTTACAAATAATTTAATAATTTTACAAATATAAACTGAAAACTTGTTTATATTTGTAAAATTAAAAATGATAATAAGTACAAAAAATAATTAAAAATAAATCTAATAAACCATTTTTTCAAAACTTTTGTTCATATTCTCTGTCTAATTATTATCGTTAAGTTATTTTGTATTATGGTTATGTTATATGCTGTATATTATAGAGAAAAATGTAAGGGGGTCGATGAACAAAACCATTCTTTTAAAAGGGGACGATGCAAGAAAAAGGTTGGGAATCCTTGCATGATATGCCATTAAATGTGATAAAATATATATTTTAGAAAACAATAAAATTTTATGAACGTAATATTATTCTTTGTTTTATAAGAAACGCCGATATGTGAAAGTGTAATATTTTATATTAGCAATATTTTCGTTATACTTACTTTTTTCTGTGAGGACTTTTTGGCTGCGTATAGTATTAACGAAGATAAAAATGCTAAACAGAAAGAATATCATCCTTTAATTTGAAACACATCCAAAGAAGGAATTCTCAGAAATCAGAAAATTATCTTTTACACTGCACAGGAGTTGTTGTCATGGCAATATTTAATGATTGATACGAAAATAATGAGGTATCATGATTGTGACAACTATATCACCTCTCTGCATCACAATTTTAGAGAATTTATATGAATAATAAATTTTATTAATAGAATGTAATTCTAGTTATGTCGATTTAATTTATGTTTCTCAGAATTTATTTTATCAAAAAATATATATATATGATAAACTTATCATAAATAATTATTTGCATAGAATTTTAAACTGTAACTTTTTAAAATTTTCCAATCGATTTAAACAAAATTTAAATATGTTTATCTTACTATCGATAGGAACAATAATTAAAAATCTATATGTCAGTGAGACAGCAAACAAATTACTGCATTTATTATTTATGAAAAATTTCAGATCGATATTATAATCATGACAGAAAATTAAAAATTCAAAAGGATCAATTAATGTTTTCTTTTAAATACAACACACTTCTAATAGCTTTTGTTCAGTTTATCAATTGTCAAGGGGAAAAAGTATGTTTTTGTAAAATATCAGCAGTGTCTTAAATTATAAATATAAAAATATTTCCAAAATAAATGTTAGATTTTGTAATTTATAAGTTATCCTATACAGTTTTGAAGTTAAATAATGTTAATTGTGGTATATGATAATATTTGGAAATAGTTTAACAATAAATTGAATGTTATTTTTTATATGAAATGTGGATCCGCCGGTACGAAATTAATATGCTGTTAGGCCTAACGCGATCGTATGTGGCTGTCGGGTGAGTTCGAATGGGTTAACGAATTCTTTTGATACAGTGACGACAACTACAACGGTTTAAGTTAACCAAGGATCTTTATTGAGAGAGTGTTTTGTAGTACATGCCATTTCAGAGGATAAATAGCTTTATCTGTAAAATCATGTTGTAAAAGAAATTGAAAGCAATGGCTTTCTTCTTCTTTCCTTCTTTTCACTACAGAAAACAAGAAACAAGTTGAATATTTTTGAATGAGTGATTTAAGAATTTTAAGTTAAGCAATTTTATGCCAAATATTAAAAAAATGCATCAATCCATCAAGCACAGCCATAATATTAATTAATATTGAACTTTTGTGCAATTAGAATCTGTGATTTTGTTTCTGAAAAATTGTTTATATTTGTAAAATTAAAAATGATAATAGTACAAAAAATAATTAAAACATAAATCTAATAAACCATTTTTTCAAAACTTTTGTTTATATTCTTAATCTAATTGTTATCTTTATGTTTATGTATGCTGTATATTATAGAAAAAATGTAAGGGAGTTGATGAAGGAAACCATTCATTTAAAAGGGGTTGATGCAAGAAAAAGGTTGGGAATCCTTGTCTTGTGATAATGAAGAAAATAAAAATAATTAAGTCTTTTTGTGTAGTTTATAAAATTTAAATCTGGATTTAATTTTAATAAAAGTGCCTATTTATTTGTTAATTTGATTTAAAATTACTTTTTAAAATGCATCTCTTTTTTATTTTTATAAAATAAAATTAAACCAAAAACTATAATGACAGCCAGACACTGAAAGTGTGATCTTAATCTACATCTAAATGGACCCTGCTTTTTAAGATAACTTAATATATTGATTTTCTAACGATTCTATAGGCAAAAATGAAATAGCTCAAATTTTCCAAGCAGTGTGTAATTGATAAAAAACCAATTAACTAACTAAATGACTGCTTACAGATTAATCAACCAATTAGCCAATAAGACTCACTGATTGATTTTCCAAATTAATCAGTAAATTCCTCTCAATGGATTTAGTATATTGTATTTTTTTTAAATAAAAAATAAATTTACTCTATGTTATTTTTCATTTGTTGTTATAAAAACAGAGCTTGTAAATAAAAAATATATATATAAAATTTTTCTTTCAGATTGAAGCAGGTGAGGGAACAAATACTGCTCTTCAACAATTACAACAAGAAAATGTAAATATTTTAAATATTAAATTTTCTTACTTTGATTACTTTCAAATCATGCTTATATTTTTAATAGGATTTATTACGAAAAAAATTAAAAGAACAACAAGAATCTGAAAGACAAAATTTGAAACAAATTGTTTCCAAATATGAAACAGTATGTCAGCAGAATGAAAATGTAAGATATCTTCTTAAAATATTTTAATGCATTGTATATAACATATGTGACATATAGATTGCAAAAATATTAAAATTAAAATATTCTTTCAAAAATTCATAGTGATATTTTAATTAAGTAATCAGCTCTTAATTCCTCAATTCTTTTTCAAAGAATATTTTTATTATAGATTATTATATCAATAAAATTTGCAAGAAATCATAATTTTATTTTCTTATTTTACAAAATATAGTATAATAAAATTTGTTTTCAGCTTAAATTTATTTTTATTATGATATTCTTCCAACAATTCTTGACATAATTTTTATTATTATTTAAGAACTAAAGAATGCATTACAACAATTATAACCATTCTTTGTTATCTGTTCATAGTTTCATATATTTTAATATAAGACATTTTTAATTAGTTTTTTTATTAACCTTTTGTTATTTGTACAGGAATATTCAATGGGGATAACTATAACAGCTGATTCATATATTTGTGTGTTTTGAATAAGGCAATACTATATTAAAAAATTATATTATTAAAATAGAAAATTCATTTCTGTATATCAAAATGGAGAAGAATGAACAGTCAGGAACTACCTGTACTGTATGAGTAATATCCAGATCTGAATTAACTCTTAAAGTAAGAACTCATAAACCAAGAATCAATTTACTAATAGACATAATGTTAAAATCAAGTTAAACCAAAATTCCTACCGTCAAAATTATGAATTAAACTTTTTGATTTTAGTGATTAATTTTTCAAATCAAGTTCTGTTAGAGTTAAAATCAGGGATTTTGTTCTCAGCAATTCAATTTGACCACAATAAAATTAAGTAAAGGCCAACAAAATCAATAATTTACAATTAAATAATGATTTATCTATCTAAAGAAATGAAAATATAGCCTTTAAAATCAAGCAAATTGTAAACCATTTTTTTTTTTTCAAAATTTTGTTTATAGTCTTAGTCTGTTATCTTTAAGTTATTTATGTGCAATTATTTGTATTATGTAAAAATTAATAAAACATAAATCTAATAAACCATTTTTTTTTCAAAATTTGATTATATTCTTAGTCTTTCAATTAGAATATGTAATTTTGTTTCTGAAAACTTGTTTATATTTGTAAAATTAAAAATGATCCTAATAATACAAAAAATAACAAAACATAAATTTAATAAACCATTTTTTCAACATTTTTGTTCATATTCTTAGTCTAATTTTTATCTTTAAGTTATATTTGTATTATGATTATGTTGTATGATGTATATTATAGAGAAAAATGTAAGGGGGTCGATGAAGAAAACCATTTTTTAAAAGGGGTCGATGCAAGAAAAAGGTTGGGAATCCCTGCTCTAGAATATTGTGATAGTCGCTATTTCCTGTGATTAGTTTAACAGTAGAATGTAGGGGCGATTGGGCTATTGTGCCATGGTTCTCGAGTTTCGTAATTCTATCAATTAGTTTTTGGCCTTTTAAATCCACAAGCAGACCATAGTGTTGTATAAAGTCTGCAATTGCACCTGTAATGGGCGCAATGACGAATTTCCATCAAAAACTTCTGCGGAGTCCGAGGTTAAGAGTAAGTAACCGTGTTCCAAATGTTTTGATTTGAGATTTGTTTGCCGCGTATAGTATGAGTGGTTCTGGTGTCACGTTCTGCCTGTTTTTCGGTAATGGAATACACGATACATCAATACCAGTGTCTATGAGGTACCTGCTATTTGTACTTTTGTCATAAATTGATAATCTGTAACAAAATCTAGATTATCAGCGAACTTTGCTGATAAAAATGCAAAATATCATTTGAACTTTTTTTATGAAGCTTTCCTAAAAAAAATCTATAAAGATTTAGTGATATCATAGGGAAATTGATCAAATCTGCGAAACTTTAGTTTCTGTGAAAATTTCATATTTTAATTCTGTTTATAAAAACAATCAGATTTTCAATCTTGTTAAATAGTTTGATATTAAGATACTGATTATATAAAATAGGAATTTTTGTTATATTTAAAATTATTATTTATTGTTTAAAAATAATTATTCTAAGTTTTTGAATTAATTGAAAATTACTTATTGATGATATTTATAAATTTTGTGCAAAAATTATTTTTAGAAAATTATCCACAATGTATTCTATTTTTTATATGTCTTTAAGATCATGCATGATGATCTCCAAAAATAATTTTTAAATTAAAATTCGCCATATAAAAAATTCGATAAAAATAAAAAAATTATTTCTTTCACTAAAATTTGGCAAATTCTGCAGTTATAATATCTTATAAAAATGAGCAATTTATCCAATGTCGAATATATTCAAACGTATTCCCTTGAAGTTAATTTTTTTTTTTTTTTAAGAATGATGTGACAGCATTTAGGCAAATTGCTGACAATGCATTATTTTGATAATGGCAACTTATTCGAGATATAATTTCTGTTCTGTTGGCAATTACCATTTTTCAGTACATTTTCTATTGATACAGCAAGTGTTATCTATGCAAGTTTTAATGCCAAAGAAATTATCTCTGAAAAAATATTTTTTTTTTCATATATTTTAAAATAGTAAATTATGAAGGCTGATCTTAACTTTCCTATAGAGATGGTACTGAATTTTTATAAATTTTCAAAGACAAAAGAAATACTTACTGTTTTCTTTTTAGGCGCTTCACTCTGTATATAGAAGTAATGTAATCTCCTGAAAAGAAATCTTCTTCAGAAGCTTTAGATTCCAAAGCGTTCGAAGATACGTACCCACATCTCAATAGAAAACGTAGAAAATATTTGCTTTTCAAATAAAAATTAAAGTTTCACAAAAATTATATATCATTTTTTTATATCTTAAAGAAGATTGTAAGAATAACGTGATATACATAAACTTATGATTTTTTTTACAAATGATATTTTAGTCTAACTTTCTTGTTTTTAAATTTACTATGAATGTAAACATGGATTTATTAAAGAAAACTAATTCTGTACAAGTTACGGTTATCCAAAAAAAGTTTTGTAATTTATGGTATTTCGTTAGATGTAAAATTTTAATTTTAAATTACTTAGAATAGTAATTAATAGGCAAAAATCTATTATTTGAATTCTACAGAAAAAGACTATCTTAAAAAAAAATTAATAGCAAATCTCAATTCTTTATAATTAAATCCAAAATAAAAATTTAATTGCATAATTAAAAAGCAAATTTAATTAAATTAACAAATAAAATATGTTTTATTGTTCTTGCTAAAACTTTCGAATTATAAAAGTTAATTCAACAGTTAATGAAATAAATATTAATGAACTAAATTTATTAAATTGTAAAATCCAAATTCTAGATTATTTTTACCTAAAGCTTAACTTTCTTTCTTTTTTTCTTCTCCTTTTCCTTGTAATATTTGCAAAAACATTAATTTTTTTTATTTAATCACGTGTTAGATCCTGGAGTAACAGCTATTTAGTGATTAGTGAATGATTGAGAATTGGCATTAAAAAATCTAACCAAGAAATAACAGCTGTGAATTCTAAGTTGCTTTTTATTAGAAAATACTCTTCTTTACACCCTAAGACATGATATATAATTACTACATAGAATTTTTTAAAATAAATCATGCTTTTCTTTTATTTAATCTATTATTGAACAATACAATAATGTTTGTATGAAAAAATTATCAATTATTATTATTTCTAATACAACTCTGATTTATAACAATAGATTTCTTCTAACATAACTCTGATTTACTGTATAACAATAGATTTATGAAAATTTTCATTTTCCAGTTAACATAGTTTCAGTTAATTAAAGTTGCAATTTTCAGGAACTTAATTCTGAAGCTAAACAAGAATCTATTGTATTTTGTTTTGCAAGACATATTGAAATGGTAATAAAATTTAGATCTAAATAACAGTTTTATACATGCGGAAAAAAGCTTATAAGATATTACTTATAGCAGCCTTTCTCAACATTTTTATCCTGCAGCAATTCTTGAAATGATTTTTAGGTCTAAAGGAATCCTGCATATAAATGAAAATTATCACATCTATAGTTATTCATACTTTAGTAGCTATGAATAAGACATATTACTTTAAAACAAATTTCTCAGTTTCATAGGATTTAAATTTAATATATCTTCAAGAAAATGTTTGTTGGTTTTTTCCACATATTGCTTATAGAGTAATAAAAACTTATATATACATGGTACTTTAGTGTGTTCAGTAAGTTGTAAATATAATCATCCATTAATGTCCAAAATTACATTACCTTTAAATGATATAATTTCTTTTTCTAGCACTTAGGTAGGATACAAAAAGATTTATTATCCTATCTGTGCTAGAAAAAGAAATTATATAATCATCCAATAATTGTTAAAGCTCTTTTGAGTAGATATGATTTTTTTCTGTGGATCTGTTTATTTTGGCTAAGTTATTAATCCACTCTTATTGTATAGCTCAGCATCCCTATAAAGAATATCAGTTTTAATACAAGTCAGAAATATAGATAAAAGACCTTTTCATTTTCATACAATGTGCAAAGTTAAAAGAATAATGTTAATTTTTCCAATTATCATCTCTTTGGAATCCTGATCAATAGATTAACAGAAATTTGCCAAATGATTTTATTTATAGTAATAGAATATAACTGGTAAGGAATTTGAGATTCCAAACTTCAAATTATGAAGAAAAAAATATAAATGTACTGTTTCAAATGTAAAGAGATTCAAGAATATGCTCTAAAAATAATAAAAACTCAAGTATAAAGATGAAGGTGTAATAGAAAGTATGTACTGTACATAAGTTGTATTTGTGAAGCATATGAAAAATCATTCTTATAAAATTGTTTTCAGAATACTGTATTCAGTTTGGATTATATTTCTAAGAGATTTTTTTTGAATGCTCCAATAAAAAAAAGTTTTAGAAATATAAGGAACATCTACTATTGAAAAAGTCCTTTGGTTTGTAAGCTTAAACTTTTCAAATAAAACAAGTTAGAAGTTCAAATTTAAGAAGATATTAGTCAATCTTTATAATTTAATAATCTGAAGTATCAGAATTGTAGAAATAAGTGGTTCATAAGATAAGCTTAAATATATAAATACATGTAATTTGACTGGTTAGAAATAAAAACAACTTAAATTATTTTAATCAATTTAAGTTGAATATTTTTATTACTCAATTAAAAATCTTTATTTAAATTGTTGAGCAATTGAATCTCCATTTTCTTGTATAATGACATATAATTGATGTTTCCATTGATCAAAAATGCTGATTGAATACCATTTTGATACACTATTACCCAAGCATTCTCAATCTTCTATTGTAGTATATATTATGATGTAGTGCCTGTTCTCATGATTTACCAATTCCTGTTTTGAGCTTATTCCAAATATGAGTGTCTAATGGATTTAGTTTAGAATTTGAAGGCCATTCATTCTTGTTAATGAATTTTGAAATGAACATTAACAGATACTACTCTAATTACAATACAAATACAAACACTCCTTTAATTACAAACCTAATTCATATGTAAGCTTTGTTTATAATTACATATTGCTATTATTTTGGCTCCAAAAGTACTGAAATAACTTTGTATACTGTATTTTGTAATATATTTCACAATTTAAATTGTGAAATATATTACAAAATATAGTATACAAACTTTTATTGTAAAATACAAATACAAACTTACATTTACTTTTATTGTAAAATACAGTATACAAACTTTTTATTTAAATCTGTGAATTTTTATTTCACAGATTTAAATGAAAAGTTCCAAATATAAAGCAAGGATATTTTTGCATAATTGCTGCATCATTTTGAAATACCGTTATAGTAGGATAATTGTGTAATTTGCATTATATTGGTTGCTAGAGCAATCTGCTATCATATTGTTGCAGAATTGCAGAATGTCTACGGCTTTAGTATTATTAAAGAGTTTTTGAAATAATGTAATACTTCTTATTATAAATATTAAATAAAAGTAAACAACAGCTTGTTGTTTACTTTTTAGTTTTTGAAATTTGAAAATGAAATTTCTTGTTTGAAAGTACAAATGTTCATAACTAGAGGAGCACCTGTAGATTTTAGTGGAATCTTGAAATAATGTGATAATACATTAAATAACTATGTAGTTTTAAATTTATTTCTAAACCATTTCCCTACTTTACTATTTAAAATTCTTATATAATTTTTGAAATTTTCTATAATTTGAATACATACAATAGAACCTTAGTTCAATGGACTGATAAAGGGAAGGGGTGTTCATTAATGGCAAAATTCCCTTAGTGTTTTAAAAATATTAAAATTAAAAAAAAATGTTATATTTTTCTACTCATAAAATGCATTTATCTAAATAAAATCTTAAGTTTATTTATTGCACTCATTATTTTTTGTTGATAGTTTTTTGCTATGATCAATAGTGGTGATCAAAAATTTCAAATGTTCATTGAGAATCAAATAAAAATTTAGCCAAATGCTTTGTCCATTAAACCTGGAATCCATTAAAAAAGAGATTTTACTGTATTTGTATATAATATGAAAGTTTGTAACAGGAGGAATATCTGTATTTTTGTGCATTAATTTTTATAGTCTAAGATTAATAAAAAAAAATACAGTTTTGACATTGTAGGAAATGCCACAGGAAGTCATAAGTTTATGTGGAAAATTTTGTAACTTTGGTGATACAAATGATCTTGTATATTTTTTTTTAGGCAGCAGTGTTATTATTATTGAGTTACCAGTTTCCTAATATTATTAATCTGAAAGCAATTTCATCTTAGAATAAATAGAATACTTTAAATATAAACATATTTTATCTTCGTTAGAGTACACAATACAGTTGCATTTTTATAACTGGTGTTTTCATTTTGGTAATGTGAAGTTTGCAGACTGATTTCAAATTTTCCTCTTAGATCATTCTCTGAACAGAATAATGGCTATATATCAATTTTTTTACAATAAATTTTGATTGCAATAAATGAATTCCTGGTCTATCCTCTTGACATAAAGCATGCTCTTTAATGTATTAACAATTACAGGTAGTAACTGTTCAAGTCATTCCTGATCTCCCACCTTTAAGGAGACCAAGAATAACTTCTTTATGTTTAATTAAACCAATAACTATTATCTTGCAAATTGTTTTATTCATTGTTATTAATTTCTATTTTTTCTTTAGAAATTCTTTTAAATAATGACCATTGTACCCTGAAATGTTTTTGAAAAACAAATTATCATTTCCAATTCCTCTTTAGCCAAGTTCATTTTTAGATAAAATACATGATAATTATTTTGTGGCGGATAGCTGGCAACAAGGACAAAGTTCTACTTTAGATGGAACTTCCGCCAGCCGCTAGGAGTCTCCGTGTCTCCGTCCGGACTTCACTTTCTGTCTCGCCCCTCGACGAGTGTGGACGTGTTTACACTACTCTCTACCGTGTCCCCATGTTGTTCTGATCAATTTCTCAATACTTGTATTATATTGTATATAGTCTTAAAATAAAGTAATTATTTTAACTAGCGACTTGAATCTCCACACTGGTGACCCGAAACTTTAAAAAAAAAGTGGATTCATCGCCCGATGGAAACGGATTGTACTACGTGGCCCAGACATTGAGCAGGTAAGACTTGATCAGATATCCTCGGTTTGGTCAGGAAACGACGTACGGACAAACATTTTGACTACACCCCTCGTCCTTATAACCTTAACGATACATTTTTTTAACCCGTATTGCAATCCTGTCGATATAAAATAACAATAGTAATCATGCAGAACAATGATATACTTAAACATGACCCAGGACAAATTAACCGAATAGCGCTCAAACTTCCACAATTCTGGCGCAACAACATCCAACTTTGGTTCGTACAAGTGGAAGCTGCATTCGTTTTATCAGGCATCACAGTAGACGAAACAAAATATGCCAGTTTAGTGGCATCCCTTGATGCGGATACACTCACACATGTGAGCGATATCATTTTTCAGCCACCAAACGACAGAAAGTATGATACGCTAAAGGAACGTCTGATTGCTGAGTTCGCAGAATCAGAGAACAGGCGAGTAAAAAAACTTTTAAGCGAATTGCAACTGGGAGACAATAAACCTTCATTTCTGCTAAGACAAATGAGGAGCTTGCTGGAGGAAAACTTACCGATGAATTTTTAAAAAACCTTTAGATGTAGCGTCTTCCTACACACGTACAGTCTATCTTATCCGCATCTACAGATGATCTCTCACAACTAACGATACTCGCCGATAAAATTGCGAAATTGCCATGGAAAATGTTACAGTGTATGCTATGTCCTTACCAGAACCACCTACAGTTGCCGCGGTGGCCACACAGGCAGATATTGCTGACCTACGCCAACAAGTAGCACAACTCACACGACAAATCGAACGGCTGTCGAGAGAAAGATCCCGCAGTCGGGGAGGCACATGAATACGGCCAAAAGCAGAGCATAGATCCCGCAGTCGGGGAGGCACACGAATACGGCCAAAAGCAGAGCATAAACATCGGGACCATAATAAGATAGAGAGCAACTCAGACACAAAGTACTGTTTCTACCATGACCGTTTTGGAATGAATGCTCATAAATGCAAAGCACTGTGTACGTTTAACCAATAGGGAAACGAGTGACCACTGCCACTCAATCCAGCCAGAGTGGCAGCAGACACGAGGTCAGCAACCTTTGTTTCAGATTAGCAATTTACGACAAAAGTACGAGTAGCAGGTACCTCATAGACACTGGGAGTGACGCATCATGTATCCCACTACCAAAAGATAAGCGGAACGCGATACCAGAACCACTCGTACTGTACGCGGCAAACAAGTCACAGAAGTCCCTTCAAATTGAAATGAATAACTTGTTAGACTTGTCTCTCTATTAAGTGGAATAATTAATAGTAACAAAGAGACAAACTAAGCACTATGCAGAAATAAACTTTTATTTCTGAAATAAAGGTTTATTTCTGCAGAGTGCTTAGTTTGTCTCTTTGCTATTATTGGTTGCAGAATGTCTACAGTTTAATAATTAATAGTAATTGCATGTGTTAGTTCACTTTCAAATTTTGAAATGGGAAATTATAACAATTAATAACTAATACAATTCTTTTGGGAGAAATATATTTTCATCAGAATTTTAAAAAAATTACTGGTTAGACAAAAGCATATGACCATATGGAATCAATCTAATCACTAAGTCTATTAGAGTTTAACAATAATATTAAATATGATGATGTAAGATATAACAGATAACATATATTTTATCCCTAAAATAAAACTACAATAATCTTTTAATATGAAATTGAATTTCAGTAGCTTAATGAAATAATACACAGCACAATACTCGACATCTGCCACAAATTAAATTCAAACACAATAATCATGTGACCATTATAATGCAGTGAAAATGCTAAGTTACCAAAGACATGACCATTATAATAATAATATCTACCTAGCATAATATGTGATCATAGTAACCCAATGAGATTTCTCAAATAGCATTACTCTTTCAAGCTTATGTTTTTATATATATAGATATTAAACTTACTGTATTTTATTTAACAACATATTAATAAGACCCTGCTTAATGCTGCTCTGTTTAATGCTGTTTCAATATAATGCATTTTTATGAATTCTATGTTTTTAATTGATTCATTTTGGCACGGATTTTCAAGCCATTATACTCACATAAATCCGAAATTGCACAAATTTGTTACTTTGATATTCTTAAGGCTACGTGCAGTGCATTTGATTTCAATGCAGTGCAATACATACGAAAGTCTGCTGCGGTCATAGTTCATATTTATAATTAGTCATCAATGTTATTTTACAGTAATAAAAATAAATTATCCCATTTTAGTTTTAACCTGAATGCTGCTACTTTGAACTATAGTTCGATACGGTCAAGGTGACTTACTCTGCCACTTCGAATTATAGTTCCTTGAAGTTAGAAAATGTTTTTCTTTCATCGATATTTTTGTCAAAACAAGTTTTAGCTACTATTATGAAAATTATGGATCATTTTATACAAAATGATCCAAATTTTGATAGAAGTTCAAAGGCAAGACAAAGTGTCTTGGAGGCAATGTCTCATTATTGACAATTGCTTGCTGAATGAAAGAGGAAAGGCAAATGTTAGATGACTTCTTAACAAAAAAACAAAAAGTGTCAAATGAGGAAGAATCTTCATCATCACAAACAAATTATTTACTTGGAATATTTTATGAATACAAATCGATATTAGCAATAAAAAATGCCTATAATTAATGTAATACATTAGTAATAATATATGTTACAATATGCATACCAATTTTATTTTATTTTTTTTTATTCACTGTCCTGTGTCACTTATCCCATTATATACGTGTTAAGATGACTTTGTTTAGTACTTGGTTTCTTTGGAACGTATCCTCCGTGTTAAACAAGGTCTTACTGTAATTTTAAAATCAATAATTAGAACTGTAACAAGTTCTGTTTGGTATTGTAAATATTTAACAATTTGGAATTTGTGTTCTTAACGTCCGTTGCCATGTATACATGTCACGTGGCAAAAAACAGCTGTCGTCCATTTCCGTGTATGAACGTCATTTAAGTGGAACGTTTTTAATAAATCCGTTTCTCCTAATATATAAAAGTTTCTTGAAATGTAATTACTGCATCTTTTTTGCTATAGTTATTACTTTCAAATGTTAGTTAATAAAATTTTTTTTTATTTTTTAATTGTGCGTTTTATGATATTTTCATTCTATTTGCAAGCTCAATTTTTAATTTTTATTGATTTATTTCTTATAGAATTTATAACATGCATTTTATAATTTTCCTGCATGTTTTTTTCTGTTCCTAAATTATTACTGTGCCTTCTATACACGTCATGTATAAAATCACATTGACAACTGATGCTGTGAATCAGCGTCATTGAACTTTTATAAATTACTTCCTGTTAATGTATAATATATAGCATGTCTTTTCTTATATATTTTCTATATTCCGAAATTATCGCTATTGTCCTTTGATGAACATATGCGTCATGGAAGTGGAACTCTATTATAAATTATTTCTGGCTAATATATAACATATACATTGTGTAATATATATATATATATTATAATAATCTTTTCCTGAGTATATTCTATATTCCTAAATTATTGCTATCATCCCTTGTCGTGTATATACGTCATATATAAAAAACTGCCGATCAATACCGTATATATATGTCATGGAACTTCTTTATAAATTATTTTAATTTGAAATAAAATGAATTATTTTATAAAAATCATCACTTCTAAATTCTAAATAATATATATTTTCCCACGAATTTTACCCGTTTTTTATTTTTACAAGTGTGATAATTGCCTTCTCGCTTTATGATACTTCCGAATCGTCTTCCTGAGTTCAATTCTCACATTTGAGGTAATTGCTTTTTTTGAAATGAAATTCCTTTCCCACACTCTTTCCCAGATGTGTTTATCTCTCTCCATCTCAAAGGAAGTATACAAATGTATATACGTCATGTGTAAAAAAAACTGCCAATCACTATTGTATGTATATGTCATGGATCTTTATAAATTATTTTAATTTGAAATAAAATGAATTATTTTATGAAAATCATCACTTCTAAATTCTAAATAATATATATTTTCCCACAAATTTTACCCGCTTTTTATTTTTACAAGTGTGATAATTGCCTTCTCGCTTTATGATACTTTCGAATCTCCTTCCTGAGTTCAATTCTCACATTTGAGGTAATTGCTTTTTCTGAAGTGAAATTCCTTTCCCATACTCTTTCCCAGGTGTTTTTATCTTTCTCTATCTCAAAGGAAGTATACAAAGAAATGCTTAACATGTAGGAAAATATATATTTTTAATTAAGTATACTTTTATATTGGGGGTACCGGAAAGTGATGTCGTTCTTTTTATATTAATTTCAACGAATAAATCGTAAAACCAACCGATTTGACAATAAAATTTTGCATACTAGACGACAAAAGACTGTTGATAATGAGGATAATTACATTATTGTTTTATAAAACTTGTTGACATTTTATTTTTTTGATTTTGATGTAGGAAGGCAACATTACTTACCGGTACCCCTAATATTTGTTAATAAGAAATTTTATTTTTGATTTTTGTAAATAATAAATTTTCATATACCTTTTATTATATTGCTGTTCAAGTTTATTAATTATTCCGTTGACTAAAACACATTTTATAAAATAAATAAGTAAATTATTGAAAAAATTTTATCAAAACAACTTCATATATCCTAAGTTGACCTTGCAATATGATAAACTGCAATGGCCCTGAAAAAATTGGCTATTGAAGACACGTACACGTATACATATATTGGCTGTTTAAAACCAGAAACTAAATATAAACAAAACTAAATCTTCAATAAGCAATATGATGAAATACAAGTAGAAGTTAAGGATAAATCAAATAAAATTTGCTTAATTTGATAAAAATATAATAAATTTTTCCTGAAATGGTATAATTAGTTCATATTTATAAATATTTCTGCAAAAAAAGCTAAAAAGAAATGAGAGAAATGAATGTAAACAAACATCATTCATTTCAAATGGGCATGGCGCGTAGCTTCACTCGTGTCTATTGTTTCCCGGGGAATTTCTGTCACGACTACTGAAATCAGATCTGTTTCCTATTGGAAGAACATTGATTTCTTAACCAATAAAGGAAAATCAACTAAAAATATAGCTGTTATTGTGGGAGGAGTATTGTTTTTATAAGTTTCTCGATAAAACGAAGTGTATTTTAATAAATTGAAATAAAAAAACTATTAAAACATAGTAAAAACATACTATATAGTATAAATAATTACTTATAAAAACATAATTTCTAAAAATTAATGAGTTTTTTTAACAAATATAAAGCAAAAATTTTGCTAACAAAATTTGCATAATGTTAGTAATATAAACAAATTTGCATCTAAAATGGTCCAATTTTCATAAATCATACTTTATTTTGTTCAGAAGAGATGTGACTATCAAAAAATAATATCTATTTCGCTGGATGGCAAAACACTCAGAAAAGAGAAAGGACCTTTGACCTAACATAGGCAACGAATACTTCGTCAAATTAACAAATATCAAAAAAATAATTACACAGTTACAGAGTCACACAAAAATTGTCTACATGAAAAAATTTCAGCATTTTTCGATGAAAAATAAAAAAGATATGAATTTTTACAACTTTATGAATAATTAGGCGTAATTACAAAAAATTGCTGGACCGAAGCGACTGACAGAAATTGAAACGGAACGGATGTCAATGGGTTAATGTAATAGAAAAATTGCATCACATGAGGATTGTCAGAAATGCAAATCTGATGTTCTCAATAAGTGCAAAATAATTCTCAATATTTGTAATTAACAACATTTAAATTTACAGAAAACACACAAACTTGATTGAAATATCACAAAGTTATCATATTTACATCAATTCCATCAGTACACTGTCAATACGTTATTTTTTCAATAGGTAATAGCATATTTATATTTTTAAAAAAATATTAAAATTATATACATTTATATTATCTAAATCTTAAATATGAAATATGTAATCTGTATATTATTTTGACATTTAATAAACAATGGAAATTTTATGCTGTATGTTATCTATGAATTGTATATATTATTATATGGCTAAATACAATATTTTTGCAATAATTTTCTTAACCCAATAAAAAAATTGTTTTATAAATACTAATCATAATTTATTATTCATTCAAAATAACATTTGTAAAAGTGCAAGTTAAGAAAATATTTTGACAAATGAAAAAATTTAAAGAAAAATATATCTTAATTGTTCAATTTTTGTTACATTTTCACTGAAATTTAGGAGAAAATTGCGAAAAACAAAACTTAAACATCTTGTAGTTATTTAAATGAGTGTGGCAGACATATTTATTGTTTTACAGCAGCCACTTGCTTCCCAGGAAATTTCAGCCAAGCCTATTATACTTCATGGCATGTGGTGTGGGATAGGCTGCAGTTCAATTAGAGCACATAAAGAATATTATAACTGGTTTATATATGAGATGAGACCATTTTTATATATATTAGGATTTTCTTATATAATTTTGAAATTTATAAAAAGAACTGTTAAAAATTGCATAAATGAAGTAAGAACAAATTAATCAATATGAAATATTAAAAAAATGACAGTGTTTCATTGAATTTAGGAATTTTTTTTAATAATTATATAACATAACTTTATTTAATGAAAGCTATTAACTCTTGGTTTTTTATAATTTCTGAAAATTTCAGCCAAGTTTCTTCATTTGTGGCTTGTTTTGTTCAGAGGTGATATGGCTATTTAAAAATATCAATCATTTCATTAAATGGCTAAGATTTCTGCTATCTCATAATATGGAATGGAAAAATTGTGAAAAAATAAAATTTCAGAAAATGCTTACATTGTTAGAAAGAGAGCAAAAAATACAATAAATCCTGATAATTTCAAAAGATTTTGCCAACATTCAATATGATAATTTTTACTTTTGTGAATATTAATTAGGCTTAATTTTAATTAATTGTCAATATACGATTGAAACTGAAAGGTTAAAATTGGACACAAAACTAATGGATTCCAAACATTAAATAAATGACATCTTTGAAAAATAGGCAATTTCAGTTTATTCTTAAACTTCTTGTTTTTAATTATGATGACAATCCTTTTTAAGATGGCAACTTTATAATAGGCATCTCTCTTACAAAGTGACCAAATTGTGTTGTTATTACTTTATAAATTATATTAATATATACACATGATAGATCAGATATAATTATCATTATAATGAGTTTAAATAAATGTGTGTCTGTGTCCATCACTGAGTTAATGTTCAGTTAAGTCTATTAATTTCAAATATTCATACTATCAATAAAATATTTGAAATAAATAGATTTTATGAACTGAATCTGAATGATGAAACAGTATTCTGTGTTCAGCCTTCATTTAAAAATGATTAATTTTTTGTCCATATGAATTTATCAGTTTTATGATTAAAAATAAATTTCTATGAATCCAAAACTTAATATTTAAGTAAATTATTTAGTGATTGAAAATAACTTTTATTGTTTAAGCTAGTTTTAAATAAATTTATGATTTTAGTTTTCTGTGCTGATTAATTTATTTTAGGATAAAAGGCATCTTGCATCCTATGTTTGGATAGGAATATTTGAAGAAGGTATTGATGTTTTTGAAGAAAAAGGAAATAAAAGAAATAAGATTCAAGAATATCCATGGAAAGAAATATATAGAATATCTTACACAAATCACTATTTTGCATTATGTCCACGGATTGAAAGTATAACAGGATGGCATATCCATTTCAAGTTTTATGTTACTCATAGTGTAAAGTAAGTTGTATTTATTTTGGAGATTATAAATATAATTATATGTTTAGATGATAAGTAAATCAAGAATTAGAAAAATGAGTTCTAAAAAATTTACACAAATTGAATTTAATTAAAGTAATATATAATTTATTTTATATTAATTAAAGTAATATATATAATAATGACAAAATAAAACCAAAAAATAATACTCAAAAGCCCTTTAGCAGTCTATAAATTTTAATCAGAAACGTTTTCAGTGCACTTGGCATCTTCCTCAGCTGCTACTACAAGACTCACCCTGTTACACAAGAACAGGGGACCAAACTACACAAAATAAACAAACAACAAAATTTAAAGGACAGGACTACATCTGGATGCACTCTCCTTAGCACCACCTGTCTGTAAAGCCATATATTTTGTTACACAACAGATCTTCTAAGAATACATTAAGTATATTACAAAAACAAAAACCATACAAAGTTATTCAAATTTTAAAAATTATTTAAAATCTACATGAATTAAAAGCACATATAATTATCTGCAATCATTAAAAAATAAAAATAAAATAATAATTGTCACAACAAGCAACACTCCCATATAGGAGTATCAAAACCGACAGTAGTGCATCCCTTAGTTTGCTTTGCCGACTTTAAACAACCATCTCCACGCACTAGGGATCGTTTCCAGTTCTATAAAAATAAAACAGCATTATATGTTGTATATATATATATATATTGTGTGAAAGCACTTTGGTTATGGTGATGTTTTAAGAACAATAAATTTTATTCTGCTTTGGAGCTTGGTTTTTGTGAAGTTTATTTTGATAAGCAGTGTATGAAAGATGGAGAATATCATATTGCTCAAAAATTGAAACTTGGGATTGGTGAAAATTTTTGCATATTTTTTAACTATAAACTAAAGAAATTGGCTTATACAAAAATATATGCAGCATGGTGTGTGCATATGTGTGCTATATACATATTTAAATAATCAAAAACAACTTGCTTAATATTATAATAAAACAATCCATTACTGCTCTTTAGCAAGTACAAAATTTTTTATTCTGGCATAACATTTTCAAACCTTAAGCGGTTCCTCTTCAGTGCCTCTCACATACAAAATAGAACACTAACTGAACATTAGAAAGTCGAACAGTATAAGAAATTTAAATCTCCAAACAAACGTTTACTATAGAATAACTTATATATGTGAACATTATAACTGTCATTAATTTAAACATATTATCGAATAAAAAACCTAAATTTCTATCATTTAAACATTTAAAACTCATATACACTTATAACAATAAACAAAATCACAATTACAATACATATAATTCCAAGTCCCAACACTTCTATAATATACATAAGACAGACCATCGTTTGTGTGGAAACGTCACTGTTCACTGTCTTATGTCACTTTTAGACCCATCTATCTCGGATCATATCTTTAATTATAACAAAGAAAAAGCATATACAGTAAAGCACCCTTATTGCCAGTCGGATGTTCATTAAAGTCTGTTGTATGCACACCACTTCCATGCTTCCGGCAGAACAATTGGGCCTGATTCATTGATTGATACCCTGTGCATAATCTTCTTTCTATTTCCATAGTTTCGTGGACAGCTAGATCTTTTGGCTCCATGATGGTCTTTAATAAGCTAGCATTGTTCCACTGTATGGTAACATCTTCTTTGTATGCCTTAATTGCAAGGGCAGTGGTCAGCCTTCCTGTGGTAATGTCATTCTTGTGTTCCTTCAGTTGTTCGAAAAGTAAAAATAAATTAAACATATTCTTTTTTTAATCGATCGTTTCTGTTAAGTAAGTTGTAGGAATTTAATCAGTAGAGAATTTTTAATACCGAAGAACATAACTCTCTAACAGTAATATTCTCCTTTTATCAATATTAGAAAAAGAAAAAGAAAAGAAATTTTCTTCTTCCAGATCAATTATCAAAAAAATGATGGTATCTGAAGAGGATCTTTAAATCTTGACGAATGGTATCTGTTCGCAAAATAATTAAATTTTTGTAATGAATATTTTAAAGAATATTTATTTGACATCTCCACTAAACTTTAAATTCTCTGAAATAGAAAAAGCACATCTCACGCTTTACGCAATCAAAATGTTTCGAGAATTTTTTTTTCTGTTTTCTTAGCAATAAAGAAATGAAAGGAAAATAAAATCTTATTCATAACTGTCAATTCTACATTAAAACATTTCATAAATGTTCTAAAATGACCAAAAAAAAAAATAAAATTTAGAAAATTATTGATACCTTAATGTGAGGATTATTATTATTTTATTTTTTTAATTAAAATAAAAATTAATCAGAATATATCTTAAAAGTTCATTAGCATATATAAAATTTAACGGTATTTATGTTCATTTTCCAAACTTTTTCGACAGATTTTTCAACAAATCTACAGATGATCTGTAAAGAAATCCTATGCCGGACATTAAAAAAATGTTTCTGGCACTTGAGAGACGTAAGAATGACAAGCAGGTACTATAAAATTTGACAGTTACAAGATATATTATTTAGCTACTCAATATAAGCAAGAAAGATGCATTTTTGAAACGTATGCATTAATAAGCATGTCAAAATTGTAACTGAGATATATATATATATTTCTTCAGATATCTAGACTTACAAATTTCTTAGACAACATCTTTGATTGCTTAAAACTTAAGTTAGAATATGTATTTCATCAATAAATTTACGATTTAATTTTATCGTTATCGCAGTTAAATTTTCGTACAAAATGATAATTTTTAATTGGCAAATATAGCGTTACGTATAACTACACCTTAGGCGAGTGCGCTGACGAGTTAACACCATCTTTTCGCAATTATCAGAAATATCTAAGAATTTATGAAGTCAAATCTAATCGGTTGAAGCTAAATGGGATTGTTTATTATCTGTATCATCAGTTATAGATTAAAAGCGGAGTCTAGTAGGCGTCTGTAAAAGTATGAAAAGTTCCTTTGGGCGACAAGAAGACGGCTGCAATATTATTTACACAGTTGCTCTTCCAATAGATGGAAGCTTACTTGGTATAATGTCTGCTTATTGACATTTACTCGCCCAGGAATGCTGTTACAACCCTCTTCCACTGAAATATGAATTTCGTATTTATTTTCCAATCAAGAATGCAATTCGATAAATAATTTTTTTTTATTTTAAAACTGGCAATGACATTTATGACTTTCGTTCTAAAAAATAATATATAAGCTTATATAAAAAAATGATATTTTAGAATTAATTCAGTTGAAAATCGCAAAATTACTGAATTATGGAAATTTTTATTGCTTCTTTTGAGGCAATTTTGCAGTTTCATGCAAATTTAAAATATATAAATTATAGTTTGCATTATTTATAATCATGCAAAACATAAGTTAATTCTAAGCAAATTTTATTTACGTTCGAAAAAGTTGTTAATTTGTAAATAAAAAATAAAATTAGAATTTTTCTTGCTCGCATCAATATCCATTAGCTGTAGCGATGGATGCAAAGTTATTTAGAATAAGGAGATCCTAGCAAATCGTTTTAGAGATAGTTAACATGCTTGTTTGAATGTCTGTTGCATGTTAATCCTCAGTACAAACATTTATCTAGAGTCACAGAAATTAACGATTTACGTTTAACTAGAAAGCAACAGATGGATCCACGTTATCAAGAGGTTAAGAGTTACGATTTTAGAAAACCGCTACTCGAAAATAATTTGATGATATATTAAAATTTAACAAGAGAAGTAACATTTTAATAAAATGCTGCATATAAATTAATTAAAATTGCTATCAGATATGCAGATTCACTACAGCTTTTCGTAGAACTTTTATGCAATTATAAAATTTTTGATAAGCTCCCCTACTTTAGATTATTACTTTAATTTATATGAATTATATATAAAAATTCATAAAAAATTAGCTTAAAAAATATATTTAAAGCTATAAACTAAAGTAATAATCTAAAATTCCTGCATCATATCAACTATATATAGTTTAAAAACATATATAAAGCAATTTTTCCATAATATTTTTAATATAGGATCCATTAGTGATATGGTATGGATATATTTACTGTATAAACAAGTCGATATATCCGTTATAAATAGCATATATAGCATATTGAAGAAATGGAAGAACTTACACAAGCAATCTTAAGTTCCTTCGGTTAGTTATCTTATATATTTTTAACTTATAATACGAATAAATACATATTTTATGGAATTTTTGTGGTAATTTTGTTCCGATAACTTCACGTTTAGTGTAGTTAAGTATACGACATTGCTTACTTGTACACGAACTAATATTCTGAGATGAATTAGCAAACAAAAAATACACATTTTTCGCTTTTATGCGAAAAATATTAATAGAAAAATTATTATTAAATTTTTTTCATCTTTAGAACTGCCTCTAATAACAACTAGACGTTATTTTTTAAGCTAAATTTATTTTAATATAAAATGCGGGTAATACAGAATTACGCTCACGGCATCATATAAGAAAAAATTTCCTTATACGTTGCTTCAGGCTTTAAAAAAGTTTAATAAAATTTGTTGACATTTAACGATTAAAAAAAATTAAAAATTCTTTCTTAATGAGGAATTCTACTATATTTTTAAAATTTGTTACAATATTATTAATTAAAATTGATACATATTATGGAAGTAATAGAAATTTTTTCGTGTTAAGTGACTAAAAATGTCACAACGAATAAATGCGGAGATTATATATTGGTGGTATCTATAAAAATAACTTTCTTATTCAATCACTTTATAAGAATATTTTGAAAAGATAGCATCGGTATTCAAACATAAACTGAAGGCATAAAATGCTGCGTAGCTCTTCTATAGAAATAGATTCTAAAGAGACGAGTTGAAACGTCAAACTTTCAATGATATTTTCGCCTATCGCTGTTAAACATCTGTGGTTTTATCTACTTGAGATAGTCTATGTCTAATATTGAAGAGTACTTGATTCTCAGAAAATTTTCTAGAGAGTTTAACTATCTACGACTTTTATTGACAGGTTAAACTTATGACGATAACATAATAGTCTCTACAATAGATAAATGCAAAGTTAAAATACGATAATGAAATAAAGAATACAATCAATTCAAATTCGTGTAATCTAATATCATTATTTTCATATTTTTAGCACGAAAATAATAAAAAATTTGCTTAGTTTGATAATATTCATACTATAATTTTTATATGTTTATAATCAATTATATGTTTATGATCAATTAAAAATATGTAAAAAGTTTTCATATTTACATCAAAATATAGTACACATATAATTTAGAGAAGTTTCGAAAAAGAAATGTTTCTTTCTATGTCCGCCATTTTGGATTTGATAAGAGAATAAAGTACAATATTAAAAATTATATTAGAAATATAATTTTAATGAAATATCTTCCTGTTAAATTTCGTAAAAATATACTAATTGTTTCAAAAATTATTGAAAAAATCATGCAAACAAAGTTTTATGATAAGTTATAGATGGCCATTTATGACATACATTAGATTTTAAAAAAATTAACTGCAATAGTTTTAATCTCAAATTATTGTAATTGTATTCACGTCATGAAAGTTAAGACACAATGAATACTAAAAGTTTTTTCTATTCTTATTAATTCCATAGACGAACTGGAAAAACTTTAGTTTGATTACTGAATCACTAAAAAGTATGTAGATAATGCAATCCTTGGAAGCCCTTTTTCTGCATTCATTTTTTTCCGTTTTGGCTTTAATGAAAATTAACTAAATAAAAGTTTCACAGTTTTTTATTATCGAAATATTTTTAAAAAATTAATTTTAAATCTATTCAATAATTATATTCTAAAATAAACTTTATTTATATTAGAAAAAAGAGCACTGTATAGAATTTAGAAAACAATTTAATATGCCCTTGTAAACTTTCAATTTTAATATTATAATGGGTTAGTTTTACTATTCTTTACTTCATTTTAAAAAGTGTTGCACAGCATCCATATAAATGCGCTTCTCATTCGTATTTCCAGTTCTTTGAACACGGATGCAGAGAGTCAAACTGCACGATGTGTTTCTCCAGTTTATGTTCTATCTTAGTATTCTCTGTCAGCGAAAATTCGACTTTCAAACTATATTATTTTATACATGCAAAATTTAGCATCCTGTCTGAATTCAATAAATGATTATTTACTTCGTGGAAAGAGAAAAGAGAGAGAGCAATCTGTTTAGAGTAAGATTGGGAATAGACTTCACTTCTCTAATTAATATTTCAATTCAAATATCAAGGTTGAATTCGTGAAACCCGAAAACAGTTGAGGATAATGGCAAGATGGAAGCGTGTTTAGATATCGAAAAACTCCTAATTTTTCCTCCAGTTTTATGAATTTAAATATTTGTTAAAAATAATTTAATTTATTATGATTTCAAATTTTATACAGTTAATATTTTCTTTATTAATTATCATTAAATCAAATTCACTAAATGATAATTAAATATTTTTATTACTTATTGCTTATAAGCATGTAAACAGACATTAAATAATAAAAGCAAACAATAGTTTTAATTAATCATATAATAATAATAAAATAAGTTTATGTAAAAATTATTTTGATTATTCTACTCACCATCAGTCGTTATTTATTTATTTTATTTTAATTTTCTATCAGTCATTACTAAAACGTTTCTGACAACTTCCTCTTCATTTCTTATTTTCGAATTTCTCATGCACTGTGCTCTTGTCATCTTCAGACTTTTTTCTGTTAAAAGTCCATCTGAGATATTCTAAACCGTTTGTCGAATGTACATTCATCATACATCAAACCGTATACTTTTAAAAATAACAGTTTAAAATATTTTGTGAATTTATTTTATCCGTGAAATATCGACTTTAAATTCTTTCATTTATTATCGATTCATTTATTTTATTTTATTTTTTAATATCCGAAAGTTATGTTTCTCATCGATTATTCATAACTATTCTATAGGTAATTAGATACATTATTATTGAAAAGTTTTAACAATTCTAGCGATAAATTAAAATCCATTAAAGTCAGCTGCAAGAATAATTTGATCGGACTTGTTTTCGAAAGTTTATACTATTATCAATTATGAATAAGATTTTCCTGTGAATATTAATGATTAACATTTTTCGTGGTGAAGAAGTAATTCTTAGAATTATAAACATTAACGACAGCATTTCCGTGTTAACAAACGAAATTATTGTTCCCAGAAAGTTTAATTTAAAGCGAAACAATACAATTAATACAGAAGTTTCTAAAGGTTACAACAACAGCTTAGCAAAAAAAAAAAAAATGGCTAGTTATACGTCCAGACTAAAAAAAAAAAAAAAAAAAAAAAATGGCTAGTTATACGTCCAGACTAAATTTGTAAGAGTTCCGAAGAATCTTTATCATTCAGGAATTGGCACGTTTCAGCACCACGTAGTTATTTGAAAGTCGAGAATATTCCAGACGAAGTCAACTACCCATCTAATCACATGAAAATAACAGAAAAAATTTTATAAGTTAGGAAATTGTTATTTTTTTACACTTTAAAATATGTAATATATGATTCTAACCTACTTAATGACCTTGAGAAAATTTTTAATTAAATTTTAAAGAATGTATTTCAATAATCCACAATATTTGAAATACTAGAACCACGATGGCTAAATGCGGCTCTTTGCTACTTAAATGTTGCTGCAAACCACGAAAATCAATAGTTTAATATGTGCGAATACCTATTTAATATGAAAAAATTTGTTTTATTTATTGTAAAAATTAGTATGCATTTATACAAAATAAATGTGAAATATACAATAAACTATTTGTGAAACCACTGTTAAGATTACCCGAAAAAACGATGTGGCTTTCAATGATCCAGAAAAAACTGATTGCGGTTCTCAAATATTTGAGATTCTCCTATGTGGCTCGTAGTGACATGAGGTTTGGCCACCCCTGTTCTAGAATATCAAATGTAGAAAATGTGTTAACAATATTTATCAGCATTTATTCATATAAAATTCCAATAGATTGTTATTTCTTTTTATTCATTCATAATTATTCATATAAACCACATACATCAAAAAACTTTTTTAAAATGTCTCGAAACTGCACGTATAATATTCATTAAATAGTTTTTGCATTTAATGAAGATATTTCGAGAATTCAGTACGAATTAATTAGATATTTAAGCAATGAAAGAAAAACATGCTTGAATGATAGAAATGCAATATAGAAAATTGTTAGTTGCCTTTAAAATATTTCATACGCTTTAGTGATATTTTAAGAGAACTTTTTTGTAAAAATAAATGTCTTCCGACTCAAGATCGGTTATTTTGTAACAGACTATCCACGCTATAAGAAACAGCAATAAATTCTGTATTATTCAAGTTTACTTTTTTATATTTCCGCCCGAAGACAAGTTAAAATTTATAGCTTTTTAAATTTTCATTTGTACGACTGGATTGCTGCTTCCTTCCGTCGTTAATTCTAATAAACAGTATTTTTTTAAACTTGATTAAATTTATATCATCTTCTGGTGAGTTATTTTATTAAAACTATTTTAGTTTTAATAAAAAAAATTAAATGAATAAAATAAATGAAAATAAAACTGTTAGCAATTAAAAAATTAATACTGTAATACCATATGTAATGTATTGTATTTTAAATAGGTTTGATGTCTGATAAAATTTTCTATGATGGAATAATTTTTTCTTTATTTTTCTTCAGTAAAATAAAATTCTTAAAATTTTTAAAAATTTCTAAAAAAATTATCGAAATGATGAATGTATCTTCTTTCTGAATTCTTCAATATTAAGTAAGTGACTTCAGAAATGCTACTCCTCATCACTGTAAAAGTTCTCTATATTTCACAATTGTAAATCTCCTTTCTTAAGATGCGGTCTGATCATAAATAATTGTTGAAGTTCGATATTTGACTTTTCTTTTCTATATATATTCTTCCTGATGAAGTACTTCGCATTATGAATTCGATTTTTCCAGAACTGAATGCATATAAGAAGTCATTTTCACTATTGACATCTTGTCTGGGATCTAATGATATCTTTTCTCATCTGCACGCCACTACTTCCTTCTGACAAAAATCTGGCTGATTATTCCTCAGAGAAATGTTTTATTTTTCTACTTTTTTTATTTTCTTGACACTCACAGGCTTCACTTTCAATTAGGAAGTTTCAGTTTAAGAAAGAAGAAATAATTAAGGAACTATTTCTAAAGGAAAAAAGAAGAAATAATTTTTTTAAATCAAATGTTTCGATGAAAATTATTTGTTTAATTTTTCTCATTTACTTTCTTTGTAAATTTTTGTCAGTATAACACCAATGTAATTAAAGATTGTGGTTCGATTTTAAACTTCAGAGAGACCTGTTTAATTTTTTTTTTCCCTCATCAAAAATTATTTTTGTCTTCTAATAATTTTTTTATATATTTTGTGACAATAAGGCGAATAAAAACTGCAATTATTAGTTAAAATTTCAAAATTTTATTTTTATTTTACAGCACATAACATGTGATTTTTTTTCAACACAACGATCGTTCAAGACCATATCCAGTGCCTAAATTTTAATTCGAAGATAAACGTTAATGCAAATAAAAACTGCAATTATTAGTTAAAATTTCAAATTTTTATTTTTATTTTACAGCACATAACATGTGATTTTTTTCAACGTAACGATCGTTCAAGACCATATCCAGTGCCTAAATTTTAATTCGAAGATAAACGTTAATGTGGGTATTATAATTAAAATTTTTGATTTATATTATAAATTAGTCTTTGTTATAATTTTAACCATATACAACAACAGCAAAAAAATCGTTAATATTTTTTTTTTTACAAAGCAACGGATATATTCTCAAATTTATGATAATGTAATCATATTTATGCAATTAAATCGCGTAATAGGCCCTATTTAGGAAGAATCCTTTATTCTATTTTTATCTATATATAGATTATTACGTTAAAACATGAAGTAAAAGACTGATTAGATCAGTGACTTATAGTGATTCTGGGAAACCGAGACATGTCTGATGTATTAGGTGAAATCCCACCCTGTATGCTATTGAATTCGCTTGATTGGGCTCTTTCCTAATTGCTGATTCTGTTTGCTACAGTTATCAACTGAAAATGGGATTATTTTACTGACAAAGTGCGAAAAATATGTAAAATTTTGTTGACACATTATTCAATATTACTTTATTTTATTAAAAATATATTTAAACTTACAAGTTAGATACACTTAAATTCTCTTAGCTTGCTTCTTTGCTTAAAAAATAATAATAAAACTTAAACAATTTTTAATTTTATGCTGTTGTCATCCATAAACATCACTTTACAAAGGATAATTATAAAAATATAACAGTTAGTGCAATTTAATTTCCATTTTTTTCTCTTTTTGATGTTCCATTGTTGTAAATGGCCATTCCGACTTCTTGTTTGTTTCCATTATTATTTTCTCAAGAGTTATTTACTTCTTAAGAAAATTTTTTCTTCTTTAGTAATTGCACTTTAAGTGTTTCGAAAAATCTACTAAATAATCGTTTTTAAATTAAAACACTTAAATTAGCATCTGGAAAACTTTAGTGCAGTATTACTTCTAAGGAGGAAGAGTAAGATCGTTAAATAATTTTCTTTTGAAAGGTTTTTTTTAAATCTTTCTCTAATTAGAAAATAACACAATTAACAAAAGGAACAATTATAATTAAAACAATTGCGATTACACGATACGAGAACAAAAGGAAATTTTCATTGAATACATAAATTTTAATTGGTTAAATTATAAAACCGAGGAATTGTTTCACTTAAAATTCCTCGGTAACAATTAAGACAAGAGTTTTTCATTTTATTAATTAATGAGTAAATTAATTAATAAATAAACTTCGATTTATAAAAATTACAAATTCTAATCTCTTATACAAATAGAGAAATGTAAATCTCAAATTGGAAAATCTAAAATTAATAATTGGTTTTCTATACATGAAACAAACGTGACACCAATATCAAATATTGCAGCTAATTATTTTAATTTGCGAAGAATTATGTTTTAATAATTATGACATGTTTTAATTATAGTTTTCATTGAATGTATTATAATTTTTCCCATTCAGGAACCAAAATTCTAAAACATTCCAAAATCCAGAAAAATTTTTGGCCCCAAGATTTCTAAATAAAGAGAACTTACTTGTATACTTATATATTACTTATATCTCCAAAAACATATTTTTATCAGTTTGTGAAGGTCTTGAATTATTTTAGTTTGATGTAGATTTGACTTTTGGAGAAAATTTAATTATTTGAAGATGGAACAATAAAGAGAAATGATAATTTTAAATTTTACAACATTATACTGTATATATAATGCCTCCTCTCGCCGAGAGGGGGTGACACCCGAGACTTTTGTCACGGGCCCGACCATCGAGCTCTGATGTCACATAACGGGACTGATAGTTCGCAGGCTGCCGCCAGAGCGTACTATCTATCACCCAAACAAGTACCCAAAGCAGTCGTGCCAAAATAAACTATTTCATATATAACAGATAGTTCGCAGGCTGCCGCCAGAGCGTACTGTCTATCACCCAAACAAGTACCCAAAGCAGTCGTGCCAAAATAAACTATTTCATATATAACCTGGTACGTAATGTATAGAACAGGGGTGGCCAAACTTCATATCACTACGATCCACATACGAGAATTTCAAATACTCGAGAGCCGCATTTTCTTTCTGGATCAATGGGAAGAATATCAGTTTTTCGGGTAATCTTAATAATGATTTCAAAAATTGTTTATTTCAGATCGATGCATACTACTTTTTATAATATATTAAAGAAATAATATATCTATAATTTGTTTAACTTAAATATTTGCTTCATATTTACTATTGACTTTTATGGTATAGAGCCATATTGAAGATGCTAAAGAGCCGCAGTTTAGCCACCTCTGGTATAGAATTTTGAATTTATTGTACACTTTTTTTAAATAAATATTTAATGTTTTATAATGCTTGTTTTATTAAACCAAAGTGATGCACTTTTTTAAGTGGGACCTGGACCACAGATTTGTCACGGGCCTGAAAATTTCTCTCGCGGCCGTGTATTTATATAAATTATACAGGTTAGGTTATGTTAGGTATATTACGCCGCCATATCCTCATGGGATATTCTGTATCTGGCGGCGGCCACTTATAACAGATTAAAAAAATAATATATCTATAATTTGTTTAACTTAAATATTTGCTTCATATTTACTATTGACTTTTATGGTATAGAGCCATATTGAAGATGCTAAAGAGCCGCAGTTTAGCCACCTCTGGTATAGAATTTTGAATTTATTGTACACTTTTTTTAAATAAATATTTAATGTTTTATAATGCTTGTTTTATTAAACCAAAGTGATGCACTTTTTTAAGTGGGACCTGGACCACAGATTTGTCACGGGCCTGAAAATTTCTCTCGCGGCCGTGTATTTATATAAATTATACAGGATATGCTGTAAGCTATATATATATATATACAGTATAATGCTCTAAAATAATCCAAGAGCTTTACAAACAGATAAACTATATTTATGGATATATTTATATATATATATACTCATAAATATACATACTTACAGAAATATATATACTGTATATATTTCAATTATTTTATGTATTAGATGATATTTTATTGCGATAATCGAACTTTAATCTAAGTTTGAAAGCATTTTAAAATATAGAAACATGTGGAATTATAGAAAAAATATTCAAATTTTGACATAAAATAAACATTCCTATTGTGCATTGAAATCAGAATTAATTTCAGGAAGTTATTTAATTATTTTTCAAATGAATACTACATATTGATCAGTTTAGGTTTTTTATAAATTTGATGAGACTTTTTTAAATAAACACTTTAAAAAAAATTTGTGTAAATAAATAAAAAAATAAGAATTTTAATAAAAATAAAACATACAGGTAAAATATAATAATAATAATTTTACTGATTTAATTACATTATATTTTAATGTTTTTTGATGATAAAAATATATCATTAATGATATATAAAATTATAATTCGGTATTAACTTATAAATTAAATAAAAAAATTTGAAACGAGTATATAAAATTAAATATTTCGTTGTATTATTGATATTTTCCTATGATTATAAGATTTTTTCAATCGGTGATTTAGCGAATTTTTAATGTATTTGCACCATTCGTCATTTAAAAATGGAAGCAATCGTAGGAATTTTGTCTGGGAGAATAAAAGATTTGCCGGCAGCTGGCGCTGTTTGACTGAATGAGAACAAGAAAGATCGTTTGTCGTCTTTCTTCTACCAGCAAACGTTTCCAATGTTAAAAAGGGAATTAGAGCATATGCGTTTCTGCAGATAGTATCGAATGTTACTCTTAAGCGTAAAAAAATTCTTGACAAAAATTTACACTCAAATAACTATTAATAATAATGTATTTTTAGACTCTGACGACATAATCGAAAAAGCGTTATGGCAAATTAAATGATGCAAACGAAAGCAATCATTGACCTCATTTTAGAGTTTAAATTACGAAAATAGAATTGTATGTAATGTTACCTTCGTTTCTTGAAGATAAAATTGCAAATGTGGCCAAAATGTGGCGGCAGGATGCTAGAAAGCCTGAGAATCTGAGTGCGAAGTAAGAAGAGTAAATGAAATTAAAGCGAAAATTAAGCCATTTATTTATTCATTTTAGGTTGGGGATCATCAATTGTAACATTCTTGCATTGCGCTAAAATTTACTGTAATGTTTTTGCATTGAATGTATTTGCACTTTGTGAAATAACACTTTTTCTGTGTTGATCTTCGTATTAAGTTTAAAAAATTAACTTTCTCAATTAACTTTATCATGTTAAACGATTTTTTTATATAAATTTTGTTCTATTTACGGTTAAAGGATAAAAGTCGTATTTGGACAAAAAAAATGATATCAAAGATCCATTTTCATCACTGAATTTATCGTTCAGTTTTTTCGATAGGTTATGTTGTCATGATTTATAGAAAAAATTACTGTTTTTTCTATAAATCATGACAACATAGGATCAGGAAGCTTTATCTCTTGTGGGACGTATTGACTTAATTTCTCCCTTTTCATAGTCTATATGAGATGAAATGTTTAACATTTAATGATCGTATTTTATGTTCTTTCCTATAATGTTTATGCAATCTAATTATCTTTCTCAGCATTCATGACAGTTTTCTATAAACTAGGGTCTTGATTGAGAGATTTTGTCAATCTTATGAATTATTTAAAGTAAAGTATCAATGCATAAAATAATGTAAACTCAGTACAGATAGTGAAAGTTTTCCATGACTCTTAGGATTATTTATTATGGAAAAATGCCCATAATTAGAATGGCATCCATTATTATTTGTTCAAATAAATACGGTAACAGATAACAATTGCTATACATGATGATATCCGTTTTGATTTCGGATATACCTGAGAATTTGAAAGATGTTTGAAGACTATTCATAGATCAAAACTATACTTCTCATCTATTGAATAGCATTTTACTCATAAAATTTTACTACCTGAATCATAATGATACGGTTTTCCATTATGAACTATACTTAAATAATACAACAAAAGATAATGCACATAATCATCGATACAAATGAAAGTTAGAAAAAAAACGAGAGACTTCATATAACAATCATGAAGAACTAGCAATATCTTTTGTCAATGTGAAATGAAAAACAATCTCTTGATAAATAGCTAAACTTTTAATAGACAAAGAAATCTTTAGAATTCTCAATGTGTGAAGAATTCAATAAGAATCCTGAACCAAAGACTTCATCCTTTAAACATGATGGATACAAAAGCAGAAAATTTGAATGAGGAGACTGATGAATCCTTAACAGATTTTAATTTTAAAAAGTTTCTTCGATTTTTCTTTTAAAACCATTAGTTTTATCTGAAATTATATTATTAAGACAATATAAGTTTGATTATCATGAAATTTGACTAACTTTAATTTTATTATATATAGTCTATATATATAAAAACCAAAATGCAAATGAGAAATATTTTTAAATTTCCAAATCAATAGAAAATTATATTAATATTTTAGTGGAAAGTCCATTATACTATAATAGTTATGCCCGGGAATATATAGAAATTCCCAAAAATATCTGATCAAATTTAAAATGTGTGAAGGACAATAATAGACTTTCAAGCTATTGACAATCATTAAAATCGTGGCATTGCAGTCTATATATATATAAACCAAAATGCAAATGAGAAATATTTTTAAATTTCCAAATCAATAGAAAATTATATTAATATTTTAGTGGAAAGTCCATTATACTATAATAGTTATGCCCGGGAATATATAGAAATTCCCAAAAATATCTGATCAAATTTAAAATGTGTGAAGGACAATAATAGACTTTCAAGCTATTGACAATCATTAAAATCGTGGCATTGCCAACCGCAAATTAATAAAGTTAGTAAGAGATTATAATTGGATTAATCTTTTAAATGCACGTTAAATGATTCCAATTAAATTTCTCATGTTCTTGTTAAAACTTATCGTAAACGTTAAATTAAACGTTCCATACTACCACTCGGCCTTAATAACATTTGTAAAAAAACGTGCAAGATGAACAAAACAATTGAACAGCTATCTAGAATGATACTCTAAGTCAGTGGTTCTCAACCACTGTGCCGCGGCATACTAGTGTGCCGCAAATCTTTGACGGTGTGCCGCGAAAAATTAAGAATTAATTGTATGTATGTAATTGTATGAATCATATACAGTATATGTATAGTGAAACGTGGTTGGCTGGATCCCTTTTGCAGTCCAACACTGTACAGATTCCTATAAATAGTGTATCATTAGAAAAATCTAACTCTTTATTTCTGCGACAGCCAAAATTTTTGTCGTTATTCATAATTTAAAAATTAAAGAATAAAAATTAAATTAAAATTATAGTTTCTCTAATCCACAGGAAAGAAAGTATGGATGTAGACATACCACCGACACACTTCGGCTGCCGGGAAAAACCAATGGAAAAACCCACTGGGAAAAACCAGCAACCGAAGCGCACGGGACGGAGCAGTTTGCCCAGGAAGAAGAAGTCACCCATACGAACACACACACAATAACATCCACTCAGCCATCCATACTGTTCAAAACCATGTAATAGATACTTATAAA
>AYEL01055078.1:0-34872 GCA_000484575.1 Olivierus martensii
CGGGCTCCTGGCGCGATTTTCGGCCACAGCAAGGCGCCAGGAACCCGGCCATTGCACGGCATCGGTCGATAATCGCCTCCATGGTGGCCCGCCAGTCTGGAGCTGACAGTGGGCTACATTGGTGATCGAACCGGGGGAGATTCTCGCCCCTTTACAAGTTGGGTCGGCTCGCCGTCATGTGTTCCCCCCTCGATGCGATTATTAGATGGTCGTCATGCCTTCCGATCCATCCGTTGCGATTATTAGTAAGGGTTCTGCTCTTGTGGAAGGTTCGGGATTACTATACTCTCCGTCCTTCCGGCGGGCTGTCGCGATTTTCGCGGCGGTTGTGCCCGAGCTTTGGTGTCCTAAGGATTTCCCATTTTTGGGAGAACTTGTTGTGAGAAAACCGTTGAGTTTTCGATCCCTCCGGGGACAGTTCCGGTCGCTACCGGTTGTCACAGTAGCAAATACACAGCCTCTAGTGTCTCCGCTTCCTCTTAGGACGGAGGCGATTCTCGGCCCTTAAAGGTCGCTTCGGCGACCCAGTGCACGAGATACGAATGCGACCTTCATACTTTTAGGCCTGGAAAACCTGAGCGAGTTCGCCCTTATTCGTATTTCGTTCGCTTTGTGGATCAGAGTGGTGGTCAGGCGAGTCCGCAACCCTAATTGCAGGCAATGATTAAGCCGAGATTATTCTTGCAGACATTAAGTACCTTGTAGTACCCTAGTAGGTGGAGCAGAGGAACAGCTTTGGCTAGTCTCAGAATACGACATGAGCCACGTGGCCATCATCCCAAAGTTAACTGTCTGCTCCTGCCTGTAATTGATGTTTCAATCAACTTCAAGTATTTTCTGAAAAACAGACGTCGACCTCTCTCTTCGCTTGATGTTGCTGATCTTTCTTCAAACTAGTTATGGATTGCTGAAAGATTGAAAATAATCAAATGTTTTATAGATATTACATTTATTGGTGAAAGTTGGTCAGGTAATGGAAACAAAAGGGATGCGGTACTCTCTAAATGTTTTGATACAACTAGACTGCGGACGAGATCATGTTTTTGTCATACAGAAATGTCTGAAATTTAATACAATTTAAATGTAAAAAATAAAACAGCAATTATGAGCATACTTGAAATATACTATTAGAGCATTACGTTAATATTATAGAAAAATTAACAGTACTATAAACAAATTTAAAAGATTAGTTTGACAAGTGTCTGATGCATCATAAGCGTTCTTGATGAATAACGGCGGCATGCATTAAATATCGATTTTCCTAAAATCATGAGAGAGTCTGACATATTTACGATTTTCTTTTATAAATACGTATATGAATAAAATCATGGCCCAATTGAGAAATACTTTCTACAAACAAAACATAAAAATAGTTATGTAAATAAAAATAATAATGGCTAATATAAAGCTATATACAAGATTATGATCCTGTTATAAGATCTTAAAAAGGAATTTTTTACTATGAAGGATCTTTAATACATGCAGTCTACTCGTGACACGTTACAATAGGGGTGGGCAAAAGGCGGCCCGCGGGCCGGATCCGGCCCGCGAAGGCATCTTATACTAAACAACAGGAACTTCAAATAGTGATAAATGACACGATGGGGAAAGGAAGAGAGATCGGTAGTATGACGAAGCACAAAGAAAAACGACCTCCGAAAAGACCATATGAAGAATATACAAAAAAAAAAAGAGAGAGAGAGAGGGAGAAAAGAAAAGAAAGGGGACAGAAATATGTAAGATGATCAGAACCAACAGGGACTTCAACTAGTGATACTGACACGATGGTGAAAGTAGGAAAACAGACGCGGGTGGAAGTGCGGGGAAATTGTTGATGTGGTGAGAGTCAGTCCACTGGCAGTGTAATCAGTGTGGGTGGTAACCACAAGTGTAAGGAATGTAATTGAGGGAGACGAATAAAATTGACTGGTAACGAAGATTGTGTAGTGAATGATAATCACAGATACTACAATAATCAAAAGGTGAATAGAATAAATTAACTGACAACGTTTGCATGTCGAACAGACGCAAGACGGTTTTCTTCCTGGATGGAGTAACGAAATATTTTTTATCAAAGAATTCTCCGACTTATATAATAAAGGATCGTAAAAATCAAATCATTATAGGCCGGTTTTACGAAAAAGAATTACAAAAAGTAAAACAATGAATTCTGCGTTACTTTAATCAGTACTTCTAGCACTAATTTTTTCCCCGAGAATACTCAATCGTCAGAAAATAAACCCGCCGATTCAGTTAGCTCTGCTCGAATCAGTTATATCCAGATGGTGGTATAATATCGAAAGAAAACAATAATTATACTATTATTACTCGAGAGAAAAGAAGAATAAAAGCAAAAATTGGCCATGGATCTACTTTGATTCCGTTATACCTAATTCACAGGGTCCGACTTCAAGTGATCAAGCTAGATCTACGCAGCCATGTAAGAGGAACCGAATCAGGAGAGACTGTTTAAAGTGGATCAACTTATTCGCTTATGTCTATAAAGAAGAAAAAACATTCCAACAGTTAAAAAAAAATATTATCGTCAATATTATACTATCATACTATATGACGAAAAGCTCCCGATCATCCTGACTTGCGATGCCAGTGAAAATGGGCTGGGAACTACTATTTTCCATCAGTTACCAGATGGAAGCGAACGTCCAATCGCATATGCATCTCGGTTCCTATCGGAAACAGAGAAGAGGTATGCACAGATAGACAAGGAAGCCTTAGCTTTAGTTTTTGGAGTTAACAAATTTCATCAATATCTTTACGGACGAGAGGTTACAATGTGGCTTATCACTTATCTTTCAATTAACTCGGCTTTTGTTCCAGATATTTTTGCTCCAATATTTTTTAGTTGTTTCTTAATTTCAGGAACGTTCAACTTGCTAATAAAATCCATAATGAATCAACTTAACTAGATAGGGAAAAAAAGACAAACGCAAACTGACAGTGAAATGCAATACAACAGCTGAAAGTTAAGCAATACCAAACACGTAGGTGGCCCGCAAGTGGAGAAATTTTGCATGTACAATGTCTATAATAAATGCAGGTGATATGCAAAGCGTGGGTTAAACTGGAATGCTGTAATACCAGAGTTTCTTGTTTCAAATATTTTCATTTCTATATTTTTCTTAATATATACTAATGCAGTCTTTATTGCGTAAAATTAATCAACTTATATTCAGATATGCAGGACGAAATATCGAGACAAACAATCCAGTATGGATCACTGTTTTTACTTTCCGAATTTGATTTTTTAAATATATTTTCATTTCGGATCATAATTATTTAATTAAAAAATCGTGATTATTAATAATTTGTAATATAAAATAAGTTTGTAAATACCATTTTAAATTTGGCAGCATTTTTTTCGTCTATAGCTGACACTATATTTTAGTATTCACTTATGCATATATTGAAAAATAATTTGAAATAATTAATTATCAATAACTTTTTTGTATGTATTATTGAATCATCGTTATCCAGCGGTTATCATCATATCACCTCCTCAATGTTATTTTTTGCTTGTTTTGTCATATCTCTCAATGTCATTTTTTGTTTCTATTATGTCATACTTTCTCAATGTCTATTTTTACTCTTACTGCAGTCTTTTGCGTTGGTCTGCTTTCTTGTCTAGATTGAAGGTGATCGACTAATAGCAGAAAATAATTTCGCAAGGTCAGCAGGACGGTTGGGAATGCTGGAGAGTATAGAAAAGAAATAAATAAAATTATAATACAGATAATACTGCCTTCAATAAAAGAAAAGATATAGGAGAATAAATAAAGGATTATAAAGAGCCTTGTTATTCATAAAATACAACAATATATATAACTGCAAATAAAAAAATTGTAAGAAATTACGTAGATCATTATATTCCAGCAGTCAATTTGAACATTGTTCACAATACATTCCGCAATACTAAATTTTCCATTTAATCGCTTTCAACGCTTATCGACATTGGCATAATTTATCGCAATTGTTAGATAATAGGAATTAAATACCTTGATTCACTTTTATGATAACAAAAGTTTTGTAAACATAGCATATTTTAGTATTTATTTCTTGCCAACTGAACTTACGTACTGTACAAGTTTATACCAGCCTATTTTCTAATAGAAAAATATTTCATGCTTCTCTAGCATTTTCGTGTTACGAAAAATGTTTGAATAATCGTATGCAAGAATTAATACGGATTAACCTCATTAAGGAAACAGAATTTTGTTTTTAGCTATCTACTTGTCATACTTTTAGAAAATAACGGAGGGCAAAATCTAAATGTGTGTACTTTCCTTCATGATACTTGTTTGCTCTCGGTCTCAGGGCATATTTTGTCTTAAGTGAAATCTGGCATCTGCTTATTGCTCTATAAGAGACAACAAGCAGTTGAGAAATTATTAATCACCTACTTTTCGAACTTATCAGTTATTTTGGTATGATTGAAATATGATACAGTAAGACCCCGTTTAACGCGGGGGATACGTTCCAAGGAAACAAAGCGTTAAATGAAACAGCGTTAAACGAGACTATCTTAACACGTAAATAATAGAAATAAATGAAACGAGACAGTGAATAAAAAAATATACGTACCTTTTTTATTTTGTAATGTATTATCACTATTATATTGCATTAATTATACACATTTTTGTTGCTAATACCGATATGTAATGAAACGAGACAGTGAATAAAAAAATATGCGTACCTTTTTTATTTTGTAATATGTATTATCACTATTATATTGCATTAATTATACACATTTTTGTTGCTAATACCGATATGTATTCATAAATCATTCATGAAAATCAAAAATATTCAAGTAAATAATTTATGTTTGTGATGAGGAAGGATTCTTCCTCATTTGACATTTTTTGCTTTATCGTTAAGAACTCATCTAAGATGAGGAAGGTTCTTTCTCATTTGATACTTTTGTTTTTTCATTAAGCATGATGAAGAAGGTTCTTCTCATTTGATACTTTTTGTTTTTTTGTTAAGAATCATCTAACAAAAGATGAGGAAGTTCTTCCTCATTTGACACTTTTTGTTTTTTCGTTAAGAAGTCATCTAATTGCTAATGTCGATTTGTATTCGTAAATCATTAACGAAAATCAAAAATATTCGAGTAAATAATTTATGTTGGTGATGAGGAAGCCTCATTGAAACAGTACTTTTTGTTTTTTCATTAAAAATCATCTAACGAAAAATCGTTTGCCTTTTCCTCTTTCGTTCAGTCAGCAACTGTCGACAGTAAGACATCGCATCCATGACACTTCGTCTTGCCTTTGAACATCTATCAAAATATGGATAATTTTGTATAAACTGATCTATAATTTCCGTAATAATGGCTAAATCTTAGATACATCACCGATAATGTTTCATATAGCGAATTACGACAAAAATTACTTGATTTGTTCTTTAGATAACGATTGATTTTGCTTGTTATAAGCGAAAAATTTTTATTTTTATATACAATTGTACATAGATTAAACTTAGAATTAGCATTTGCTCGTTAGAGTCGTGATCTCTGATATTGTTGCTTGTTATAACAGAGTTTCACTGTATTTTTTTATTGTAAATTTTATTTATTGCTATATAGATATACAGTATTTTCATTTTAATGTGATTAGATTTTTGCGATAAAGATTGCTTTTATTACAGTTTTCAATCATTTAGAAAAACTCAATAATTACTATAAAGTGCGACTTTAACTTTTATTACGGAGAAAGGAGAGTTACCAATATTAGAGTTACCAAATTTTAACAAAAAATTATATAAAAACGAATAGTCATTTTGAGAGAGATTGCAATGAGAAAAATTCTGATAATATTTTCGTGTAAATCAATATTAAGTTAAAAAGTATGTAATTATTTAATTTATTAATGATTTTTATATTTATATATGTATTTTTAAATTTTAAAATGAGAGTGAAAAGATACTTTTACCTAATAATTATTAATCAAAATTAATTATTTAAATACACACACAATTAAAATTAATTATTTAAATATACTGTACAATAATTTTCTGATGGAGTCGGTGTTTATCGATGTATATATAACATCGATGAGTCGATGGATGATATACTGTACAGTATATATATGATGATGCCTACTGGACAAGCTATCGGATGCCTATCATATGACGTTGTCCTTGATGGTGCCATGAGCTATAAATATATACTGTATAGTCATTCCACTTCGACGCCTTTGCTGTAAGATTTTTCTGAGTTTTGAAATCTCATCACTAGAGGCACTGTGTACCACTTACTAGTTAGTGTTAAAGCTCTAGATATAGAAAGTACCGCATTCCTTTTCCCCCGGTTGTTGCCGCCGTTTACGTCTGCCCATTGGATAGTGATACGTCACGTGACTCATTCCTCCTTTTTCGTCCACGACCACACGAAGTTCTCAATTCTAAATATGGCAAATCATACTTTATCGTGTAATGAAACATAGTTGTGCACTATATAAGTAAATTTTAATATTATTATCTATTTTTATCAATTTTACTTGTAGATAGAATAAAGAAAGTGGCTTTATTTTATTAAATTTTCTAGATATCTGTCAATGTAGAGTTTTGGGTTCTAGTTATTTTGACTAAAATTAATTCATATAATAAAAAAAAATTATAGTCAAGATCAAATCAGAATTATATATACTCATAAAGGATAGTAGTTATCTCCTGTGGTTGGTAATTAATAAAATTTTTAATAATTATGTCTTTTTTTTCTGTTTTATTAGATAACTACTACAAATTAAGAAGAAAAATTTGATTTTACCTATGGGTTTAAATTTATATTTTGAGAACAGAGAAAAAATATTTTTAAAATGTTTGATTATATAATTTTAATAAAGGAAATTGTATATCAAAGACTCATCAGAAAACTTAAATACATTTTATAGGCTTTTTTTGTAGTCAAGCCTTTTTTTGTACATCCTTTTACATCGCAACGAATTAACAATTATCAAAAGTTTAAACCCGAATAATACAATCAGTAAAGTTAAAATTAAAAATAATAATACAAAAGTAAAAAAAGTAATAAAAATAATAATAAATTAAAAATAATAAAGACTTAGTGTAGTGCCTATATCATAAATTTATTAGGTATATAACTATATTGTAGTTACCAGATGCACGATATTTTAGGGTGAATCTTATATTTTCGATTTTGTTTGTTTGTGATGAGCAAGGAGTGAACGCACCTCAACGTTGCAACAACCATAGAACTCTGTGACAACAACCGAGCCAAAAATCTGCAATGTTACAGAACAAAGGAAAAACTAAACTCTGCCCCTATAGAACTTATTTTTTCTTTTGTTCTTAGATTTTCCCATAGCAAAGTCAAATGAAAAAATGGCAATGTAAAAAAAATAACGATATTGATGCTGGACAATATTCTGTATCCTATTCTTAAATATCTTATTTTATATTCTAAATAAATATGCAGGCGGCCGGATGACCGAGCGGTAACGCTGTCGGCGTGTCACGCAGAAGGACCCCAGTCTGGTCCCGATTTTTTTCAGGGTGCTGGGCCCGGTCCGTCATTCCCCGTCCTTCACATCCGCCCCCCTCCACAGGTGTGGGTGCAGTCCGTGGTTAGAACTGCCCCGCCTCTTAGTTTAGGTTAGGTTAGTTTTATTACGCCGCCATATCCTCATGGGATATCGCCATTTATAGCTCCCATCACAGGCTGGCCAGCACCCATGATGGGGTTCATATCCTCATGGGATATTCTGTATCTGGCGGCGGCCATTTATAGCTCCCATCACAAACTGGCCAGCACCCATGATGGGGTCAACCGTGTTGAAGGATGGGGTTCAACAGGCCGGGCCCGGACCCCTCCTGAAAAACTGGAGATGTGGGACCCGGATTTGAACCCGGATCCTCCAGGGTTGTAAGCCAAGGATGGAGTTCAACAGGCCGGGCCCGGACCCCTCCTGAAAAATTGGTGGTGTGTTGACTCGGATTTGAACCCGGATCCTCCAGGGTGGTAAGCCGAAGCTTTCCCAAGTAAGCCGAAGCTTTACCACGCGCCCGGATCCCTCCTGAAAAATTGGAGGTGTGGGACCCGGATTTGAAACAGACCCCTCCTGAAAAACTGGAGGTGTGGGACCCGGATTTGAACCCGCTCCAGGGTGGTAAGCCAAAGCTTTACCACGCGGCCATCCGGCCGACACTCCTGAAAAATTGGAGGTGTGGGACCCGGATTTGAACCCGGATCCTCCCAGGGGTGGTAAGGCCGAAGCTTTACCACGCGTCCATCCGGCCGACCCCGCCTCTTAGTAATCTCCCTGATTGGATAGGGGCATAAAATATGCAAAAAAATAAATAAATATGCGGTTCGAAAAGAACTAATCGCCTATTTTCTGAACGTTTTATTTTTTGCTGAATGATTAAATTTTAACGGATCAAAATCTTGATCAAAAATATGTGTCATCAAAATCACCTTTGACGCAGTTACTGTCCATCCAGCTTAGCCGCGGCCATCGACGCAAGTATGCGTGCGCTAACTGAACGAGTCCAGTGACAAAATAGGGATGACAGCTCCGCACATGGATGTTTTCAAACACAAATAGCCATCACAAATAGAAAAAGGCAAACGAAAACATTAAGATGACAAATAACAGAAATATGCAAAGAAAAGTAAACCGAAACCGAAACCATTATACTGACTGCGACTCTCCCTTTCTCGTTTGGACTCATCCACCTTAGCTAGGGGCGGCTTTCGTGGACGGACAATAGCTTGTACATTAAATTATAAAAAGTAGTAACGTAAACATAGTTCATTCTAGAAGTTGCAAATATAATGACGGGGTTTATTCATTCTTTTTATTTCGGAAGACTGAATGATTTCCATTTTTAAACTACTAATTTTTTAAGTAACACTAATTAATAAACTATTTAACCATTAATTAATTAGGGCTAATTAATGTTACCTGAAATTCAACTCTGATAGCTGGACCATCCTATTAAGTTTTATAAAAATTTATAAAATATTCAAAAGTTATTAAAAAGAAATCTATATCGATGGGAGAAACCTTCGAAATTTGAATGTCTTCCATTTGAATGTCAACAGCCGCAAGATGAAAGATCAATTGATATATCATTGAGATCATATTCAATGACATGATCATTTTGCTAAATCTTACAAAAACCATATGAATAACTTAAGATATATTTTAAAATAAGAAAATAGCTTATAATTTTGACATTCTGCTATTTTTAAATGGTTTAATCTAAAAATTTAATTGTTGCAGCATTGAGATTATCTTTAAGAGTACAACATTCTCACCAAATTTAATGAAAATATACTAATTAGTTCAAAAGTTATTAATGCGGTAATTTAATAATCTATTTTCCTTCAGAAAAAACGTTAAAAAAAGGTACATATAGAACATACATGCATATAGCATAAAATCTGTATTTTGTAAATTATATGCTGTAGTTTATATACTTAGATATAGTATTTACCTAATTGTTAATTTAAGTAAAATATATATGTTTATAATTTACATGTTTTCAAATCCCTAGCAATTTATTTTGGATCCTTCCTTGAAATTGCATGATCGAGATGTTTATTTTGCAATTTCATTGCATATTTTTCTGCTTTCAATTACAGGAATCCCTTGATTAGTGCGGTTAATAAATGCTCGCAATACACCGCATATATCAAAACTGCACTAATCAAACTAAAAAATAAATGGGAATAATTATAATGAATCCTGGAAAATATCAAAATTATAAACACTAATGGGAATAATTATAATGAATCCTGGAAAATATCAAAATTATAAATATGTATTTTTTTTTCTCTCTCAAAATATGTATCTATATTGCATTACATGTACTTTTAATCATTGAAGAATATGTATAGATATTTAAAAATTTATAGTAAGAATTAATATTTATTTTTCATAAAAAATAATTTTCACGTCCATAGACATCGAATACTGCAGAGAAACTGAAGGCAAGGCTGGCTATATAATATTGTAATGGCTACTATTAGGTAGTTGCCATTCACGCTAAATTTATTAATAAATAAAATTACGAACAAATTTGAAATATAATAATTACATGATGAAAGTCATAATGTTAACAAAAATAAAAATAAATAAATAAATTTATTGCAGTGCTCTAATCATATAAACCCCCCTTTGTATTCTTTTTGAATGGTAAGGGGTTCATGTTTTCTTATACTGATTCTTATAAAAAAAAAAGAAAATCATATAAACCAGGCATGGGCAACCTATCCTAGTTTGGAGGCCAAATTATTATTCTGTCGCCGAGTCAAGGGCCGGACTAAATTATTAAATAAAATAAACTAATATTAAATGAATTAAAGCAAGTTGCTAAAATTAACTATAAAGATAAAAACATTTTAATCTGATTACTATGTTTTTAAATCAAACATCAAATTGAAAATGGTAATAAATTCTCCATTAGGTTTCCGTTTTATATCGTACCGACTATAGTTAACGTTAACTTTAACTGAAAAGACTCGTCGATCATCGAATTCGGCTTTGAAAGTTCTTCTTTAGTTGAAAAGACTATAGTAGAACCATGAGTAGAACAGGATACAGGAAACGAAGAGTTAGTAGGCTGTACATAAAGCTTAGCTCTTTGAGTATGACCATGAGTAGAACATACTATATTTCTCCCACCATGAATCCGACTAACTTCGGTGAAATGGATCAGGGGCCGGGGGTTGCCCATATGTGATGTAAACTATAATCCCAGAGATTCAGTTGCCAACGCTTCAAAGGGTTTGCAAAAAAAACGCACTTGCTGAAGCGCACTAATCAAATCTGGCACCACATATATCAAGGGATGGCCTCAAATTTTTTTGCGCACTAATCAACCCACATTAATCAAGGGATTCCTGTAATATAAAAAAATAGGAAAAAAATGATGAGCTAATATAAATGTTATTTATATTTGTTTCATATCAATAAAAACATTTCAATAGGAAAAAAATGAATAAAATGATGAGCTAATATAAATGTTATTTATATTTGTTTCATATCAATAAAACATTTCATGTGCATTAGTTATTACATATAAAATGAATTTTTAGTTTTCAATAAATATTGGGATGCGATTAGTTATTACATGGGTATGTTATATTTTAATAAATTAATAACATTTCGTATTTATATTTATTAATAAATGATAAAATTTACATTTTAAATTATTAAATAATCTATAATATGTAAATAGAATACAAACATAAATAAGAATAAAGATAGCTGTTAGTTAATACATATATTCTACCCACTGATCCGTGATTCTACAATATCTCTCGACTAGAAGCTATTAGTTAATACATATATTCTACCCACTGATCCGTGATTCTACAATATCTCTCGACTAGAAACGATTAATTACATTTCAATTTGAGCAATCTTTGTCACCTACACAAATATGAAACAAATTTCAAATATAAAATACAGTATATCATCCAGATTCCTTTAAGATTATAGTTTCCCCTCAGCAGTTACGATACTGTATATCGTGTTGTAATATAGATCACTAATCAATCTTTTGATGGCAGGAGAACTTGTTATTTTTTTATGTTATTCAACAATTCTCTGAATTATTCTATAATACTATTCTCTAATCGATTCTGAGAAATCCCGTCAAAATTTCGGGAATTTAGAAATAGTGGGTAGCGCCATCTATCTTTGTTTTCAGCTTCAAGTCGGATGTTTAGTTATGATTTAACGTCTTTGATATTTCCACTTTTGTTTTGTTTCCGATTATCCCACTTAATTATAACAAAAACTGTAGAAGTTGCAACTTCATAACGTTCAAAGGATTTGATATATGAATTTTATCATGGAATTTTATCATTGTATTATGAAAAAAGTTAAAGTAAGTATTAAGAAACTTAGGCCTTCATTTAGGCTTAAAGGTTAAAATTGAAATTTTTTTATTTTATTTTACTTAAAAATTTTGACATTTACTTATAGTTTTTTATTATAAATTCTAATATAATACATTTACTTTATGATTTTATCATTCAGTATTATATTCAGTTGTTTTCAATTTTACGAAGTTGTTAACTCATTTTGACATTTGTATATAGTATTTCTCTATCAATATTTCTACTTTTAACTTTGTTTTGAATTATTAAAATGTTTAAAAAATTTTATATTTATTGATTGATTGTTTTTGTATATTGATTTAACTCTTATTTTTATATAAGTTTGTAATGGAAGTTTCAAATGTATACTGTGTTTTATATTTATTTAATTCGTTATTTATTGCGTTAAAATTTTCTGATCTGCAAAATTTCTATTATTCTATTTTTATATATTAACACCATTACACATTTTTAACCAAGTAAATGTAATAAATATAATAACGGAGATGACTAATTGGGATTAGATTAATTTCATAAAATCTGTTTATATTTCTTGAAAGTCTGGTATATCAGCAATAGTAAAAGATAATCTTACAAATAAAAGGAATCTTTTAAATTGATATATCTTAGGGCATAATTTTTGATTTGAAATTAAATGGATATTCAATAGTTCATAGCTCTAATAGTTTCATTGTTGTTACAGGAATATCTTTAATTGTAAAATTTTATTTACTGTGGGATTCAGTATAGTGCAATTTATAATTTGTATCTGAGGATTTAATTAATGCAGAGTGAATCACTATAACTTAGTATTATGTTTATCAGTATCTGTCTAATATAAGAGAATTTCCTAAAAATCTTATCTTAAAAATATGCCAGATAATTGTACAATAATCTATATTAAATTGTACAATTATCTGGCAGACAATGAGTTGCAATGATATCACATCTCTTGATTTTTGGATTTTATTATATATAATTTTAAAAATTTTATTGTTTATTTAATTAACTAACTATAAAAATACTATATGTAGTTGTTCTTGACTTACAATGGGGTTATATTTTGATAACCCATAAGTTAAAAATGATGGATAATAGTAATAATTTTAGTAGTAGTAATAGACAATGGAATATTGAATTCTTTAAAATTGTATAATTGACTGGATTTGATCCTAGTCCTCAAAGTTATAATCTAGAATTGAATCCAGTCCAAGGTATAAAATTATTTGGAATTGAACCTGAATCCCTAAGGTAGTAAGTGATTGCTTTACTATATTTTTAATAAAACAAAAATATTTCTAGCCAATATACTATGAAAATAGCAAAGTTTGGAATATCATAAGGGCTATCATAAGATTGGAATATCATAAGTCAAGGACAGCCTGTATTTTAAAATACACACAAAAAAAAATATATGTTACTGCAGGGATATCAAATTTTTAGGTTTTGAAAGCAACATACTGCTGAAATGAATGACAACAGTTTACAAGAATTGTCATCATTAATTATCAAAATGGGATAGTAGTAAAAAAATAATAAAAATTTAATCTTATAAATGAGTCATAATTTCACTTATATAATTTTTAAATAACAGCATACAAATATCAGCTTAAATATATTTTGCATAAATAATGTACTTAAGTGAAACATAAAATATTTTGGAAATGACATAAAAAGAACAAAGAAATTTCAAAAGCCAATCAAGTCAATATACAATGGATCCTCATTTAGCATCACCTCACTTAGCATCATTTGCTATTACATCATCAGCAAATACTAAATTAAAAATCTGAAGGCAGTGAAGTGGAATAAAGTGCTGTTTTCCTACATTTCCTTCATAATAGAGAGAAAAAGAAGTATAAATCTATAATGATATAAAACAAGGAAATCATATTTTATATGAGCACTAACTGAAGTATATAATATTTGTCTATGAATAATATATTAATTAAACTATACAGTGCACAGAACATTCGACTGAATTACTGAATATAAACCCCTTGATTTTCCATTCAGAGGACTCAAGATTGAATATGGAACCTATTCTTTGGAAAATTTATATTTTAGAACAATGGGGTTTTCAATTTCAATTAATATCACAATATTGAAAAACTTAATCCTGACATTAAATGAGGATTTGCTGTATAATTAAATTTTCCTAATTAATACTTTTTCAAAAATGCTCTCAAAACTTAGCACTTCACATTTGTAGCAAATTTGCCATATTTTGAATAATAAGGGTTTATTGCAATTAGCAAATATGATATTAAATGCTGATCTGTCAAATGAGAGTGATATTTTACCTTAATGTCATTCATTGAAGTAAATGCCGATCCACATATTTGGATAATTTTCTTATGAGATAGATTTAAAAACTTAGAATGAACACATACTAGTAGTTCATTCAGCAGAATTCAATTTCAGATTACTGTGATGTATCTGGGAAATGTATAGTTGCCAAAATAATTGCCACATTGCCAAAATTTTATTTTGTTTTTTCTGAATTATTCAAAAGTGCATTGAGTTCAGGTTTCAGCAAATCTGGAACCTGATCATTCTTATTATTTTACATTTGATTTTGATACCCAATAGTTTATTCTTATTTCTATCATAGCAGCCTAATATATGAGCATTTCATTAATAAATTGAAGAGAGTAAATACAGCATGTTGTTGACATGCTGTATTTAGTCTTTTCAATTTGTGATTTTTGATGAGATATGTAGTGTTGGATAAAATTTCCAAGAGATTGCAGATGACTATAAATTGCTGTGCAGATGACCATTTCATCATTGACAATGTCTGCCTGGTAAATTTTTGGAATGCATTAGCCACACTTGCAAAGTATTCTTATATAACTTTATCATGTTTGTCAATGCGACATTATTGATAAAGTTAATACAATAATTTATCAGAAAGATGCTTAAATTGTATTGATACAAGTCAGTCATTTAGACATGAACAATGGCTTTTGATTTGCTCACTGTTCAAACGCTTGACTGTTATTCATGAAATGTTTTATAAATTTTTTACAATACATTCAGTATTGCAAATATATAATAAAACTAATTATCAAAATATTCAAATTTTTAAAAAACCATATAAATAGCAAAAGCATAGAAATTGGTTTGCACTACTTTAAGAATAATTTATCAATGAACTATGTATATTATTATTATATATATAGAGCATACTTTAAAAGATAATGCTGGAAAAATATAATTACAAGGTAAAGAAGGATAAAGCATTTATTTTAAATTAATTCTTTTGATGAAAATTCTGCACTACTAAAAACTGACTGAAAATTATTCCATTGCTAAGTGCTTAAACTATATGATTGAGCAATCTTTGGAAAATAAGCTATGATGTTTATTAGTAGAGATAAGTAAATTGAATTAATTAAAATTATTTTAAATTTACTTTTTGAAAAACTTGTTAAATTAGACTATAAATCAATGTTTTTGAAATATGCGTTCAATTCTATTTTATTTATTAATACCAACTATATTTTTTTTCGAATTATGATCTTATGTTCTGCCTAAATTAATATAAGGAAGCTAACAATTTATGATTTTCTGGATTTGCAAATTTTTTTAAATATGAATTATCAAAAAAAAATTGAAAATATGAACATTAATCACAATAAATAAATGCTAAACATCATTAAAAAAATTTTAAACATATAGCTATACAATACAGTGTAACTGGGCTTATAATTAAAAACTATTGTTTGATATGAAATTGGAAAAATCAAAATGGTGGGCAAGAAGGTATATAGCATACCGTCTAATTTTATCAGCTTATTATATAAACTAGTAAACTTATGGACAGGGTTGCAGAGTCAGAGTCAGGGAGTTGGAGGTTTTTGGGTGGAGTCAGATTTTTAAACTGTTGGGAGTCGGACTTGGGCCTTACAAATTTTAGGGAGTTGAGTCAGATTTTTTTTAAAAGGTGGAGTCAGAGTTGGATCATTTGCCATCTGACTCCCTGCAACCCTGCTTATGACAGCTATGCCAGCAATAAAGAATGTTTGTGATCAGTGAATGATTTTAATATTAATCAAAGCTCATTTACACTAACTGCTTAATCCTATCTGAATATACTAATTTAAAAAACAGCACTAATATATTAATTATTTCAAAATTTAACTTAGTTATATAAAAAATTTCTTTATTGTTAACAATGATTTTTCTTATTAATTATTTTTTCATAAAAATTAATTGTGAAATATTGGGGGTAACCAGAAAGAGCAAATTATAATTTATCTGAAGAATTTGCCTAGTGATGCTATAATATATAATTGACTATGAAAAAAAAATTATTTTTTTAAATAAACTCCAACTGGTCCAAAGATTGACCTTTAGTCTTAATTATTGTGATTTAAAATGGAAAAAAATCATTCGATTTAAAGTTATTCTGGGAATTAAAGCATATTTGTCAGTTTGACATATTGATTGGTCTTGTACCAATCATTTTCTCAACAGTTAATTTAGAGCTGTTGCATAATCAGTGCTGTTGGTAACTTATTTCTTATCAGCATTACAGTCATTCTGCATTTTAAATCCAATTGGTGAAAAGGAATTGCAGAATTTTGTATTGAATTTAAATATTCACTGGGACTGTAGCTTCTTGCTCATTTGAAAGTTCAGCTACTATGAATCCCACTTATCTTCCTTAATTTCCTTGATGTCATTAAATCTACTATCCACTGGCAAATACACAATGTACAAATTATAAACAGAAAATTCAATTTATTGTGTGTGAAAGTGTGAGATCACAACATAGCAATTCTAAAGCCATTTAGGTAAGTTAAAATGAAAAGTTTTTATGAAGTTATGTATAATTATCATGAAGAGATATTATAATGACATCACAAATATAACTGAAAAATATTTCTTCATTTTTGCATTCACTTTATGAATCTGAATCTATCAGATAATAAACATAATCTAGTATTTTTGATAGTATATAAATATGGAAAAATGATAGGAAAGCCTTTGTGAGACTATTTACTAATAAAAGTATACTGCAACCTCTCTAGATTCAAAATCATCTTGCACCAAACTTATATTCTTGTCTGTTATTCATTTTTTGCCATTTTATTACTGACTGTTTATCTTAATGATGATCACTTCATGCATGGTTATTGCTGTTGTTACTCAAAATGATGGAGATGCATAGCTTTCATGAGGTATTTTTACCAATAAAACTGTCTAATTTTGGCATGTGACTATAGATTGTTTTTTGACTAATGGAGGCATCTCTTATAAATATCTTAGAATCAATATATTTCATATATAGAGTTATGCCAACCACACAATTCCAGATTGAATGGAATATCTATTCAGATTATTTGAAGATCAGCTACTCACTTATCACCTTAAACTTTTATATCATTAGACATATTGTCCATTAACAAATGATCATACAGGTTAGAAAGTGAAAATTTAGTTTTGTTTTCTTATGCAAAAGTGCGATTACACATTATTTGAGAAACCATGATGGAGCTAAAGCCATCCAGATATAGATATAATTAGTAATAATTGTAAAGTCTGGCAAAAATAGTACCAAATGAAAGAAGTTATCTTTTAGGTCAAAGTTCATGAAGGATCAGAGATTAAATTGATGCCCCTTTTTTTTTTTTTTTTGAAATATACATAATTTTTATATGAATCTTTAACACAAATGGAATTGCTGATTGAATATGTAATCACATGTAGTGAGAGTGAATCTTTAATAAATACTGTAATGTTGTTATAGCAATATATATAACTATATTTTCAACCAATGATGAAAATAGTTTGTTGTTCCTGTAAATGATCATTGATATTAATTGTGAATGTTTACACCAGTAAAATTGTCTAATTTTAACGAGTAATTATAGATTAGTAGCTTGACTAACAGAGACATTTCTTAGAAAACTTTAAAGATGAACATATTTTGGTTTATCTTCAAAGTTTCATTTACAAATGTGAACTATTAACCAAGGCAAATGGATGAGAGAATATGTATAATCATACTGATGAATTAACTACTCATTCACTGCTCCTGAGTTTCCCTAAAATCATTTGATGAAATTATCCACTGGCAAAGGGATGGTTGCATTGGTTAGAAAGAGAAGATTTGGTTTTATTTTTTGTGTGTTAAACATCATTGATAAAAACCATAGAGATACATTAAAATGGAAGATATTTGTACAGTTTATTGATTTTTGTGTTAATTACTGTATATCCTCCTTAACTTAGAAATCAAAATGCTTAAACTCATTAAAGGATAATTTTAAATAAGCACTTTTTAGCAGTAAACTCAGTAAATATTTTATTTTACTTTGCGAAGTACTTTTGACTAATCGCCATCTTCAGTGCAATCTTTAGCATATAATTTATTATGAAAGTACTTTCGACTTTATTAAGTCATTGTCAGCCATACATAATGGCTGACAATGACTTAATGAAGTCGAAAGTACTTCCATAATGAATTATATCTCTTTTTTCCACTTCGAAATAAGGCTAATAAATTTTATGTATGGCTGATGATGACTTGATGAAGTCGAAAGTACTTCCATAATGAATTATATCTCTTTTTTCCACTTCGAAATAAGGCTTATTTATTTATTGTTATACCGTTGTAGGTGATTAGTCGAAAGTACTTTGCAAAATAAAATAAAAAATATCTATTGAGTTTACTGCCATAAAGTGCTTGTTTTAAAGTTGTTATTTAATGAATTTAAGCAGTTTGGTTTTGTAATTTTTACTGATATTTGAAATTTTGTATATAGGTAGGCCTCGATTAGTGCAAATAATGGGTCCCACAAATTTCTTGCACTATACAAATTTGCACTAATCGAAGTATTAACTATATGTAAAATATGGTAATTGGTTCTTGCTTTGTGAGATTCCGACCATTAGCCAACCTCATGATGAATAACCAACCACATTACATTAGAAATATTTATTTTCATATTTTTTACATCGTTGTTCATCATCTAAATTAATAACTTACCAGGATTGCGTCTCAAACAATCATCAAACCAACTGCCAAACCAAAAACAAAATAGCGAATCAAAAGCGGAAGTATAGCGAACAAATAGCGAATCAATTGGCGACCAGGCGGCTGAGCGCCGCCTGGTCGCCAATTCTGGATCAAGAATTGAGTGGATAGTCTGATTTGCAATTAAGATTTGCAGCTTTATTGAATCAGAAAATTAGTTCCAGATGGAACTAGTTAGCTAAGTTAATGAACCAATGAGAAATTTTTAACAAGTTTTCTATTTGTTTATTAACAGAATATGACAGCGAAAGATAACAAAAACAAATTTTTTTTCACAAGTTTTATTTTAAATAAAGAAATCAGGTAATAAACAAAAGAAAATAAATAATATGGACAGCACAGTAGTATAATAGGCAAATAATAGCTAATAGCAAAAAAGCCCATCTTTCTGATGTTTCACCCTATAATAGGCAAATAATAGCTAATAGCAAAAAAGCCCATCTTTCTGGTGTATCACCCCTTCAAAGCCAAGTGACTGTTCTTGGATTGCTCCTCGTCTGGTTTTACTAACTGAAAATTAACATTAATTTGTTAATTGACATCATAAAAAGGGATGGACCTTTGTTAGTAAGACTGATCTAAGCTTACAACTCTCATTAATCGAATATTTGCTCGCACTAAGTAAAAAAGGTATCATTTTTATAAGTCACACTAATCAAATATCGCATTATTTGAACTCGCACTAATTGAGGCCTACCTGTATTTTTTAGAATGATGTATTAAAAAAATATTTAATAGTCAGTCTAACTGCAAATCAGAAGGATTTATAAAATTTCATTGTGTAGCCTTATAGATATTTCAGTCTAAAAATATATATTGATGTGATAGTAATGAGGATAAACAAATTATTTTATAGATAAATTCCATTCCAAGATTGCCTAAGGCAGTAGTTCATTTGATATATTAAATTATTACTTATCTGTCAGTAAGAATGAAGAATAAAAATTCTTTAGCATTTATATGATATAATTTCTTTAGCATTTATATGATATAATTTCTCTAAAAGGAAGCAAATTGTAATAATAAAATGTGTTTTGAAAATATAAAGACATTATATTTTTACAATATTTTAATTACATAGTATTGTAAATATAATAAATGTTTTTATTTCTTTAGAAATAAATCATTGTATAAGCATAATTTTTAGCATATTAATTTTGTTAGCCTTTAATTTTATTGTAGCAAATTGCATTTCTGAGAACAGAATGCCTAATTTTATGTCATAAGAGAAATTGATTCTTAGTTTATAACTTTTATGAACATACTCCAGGAATGAATTAACTTATAAAGTCAAGAACAACAAATATTTTCAAATACATATATTAAAAATGCATTGTTTTAATAAATGTTTTTTTTTTTCCTCCCCAAAATTACATAATGTAATTAAAATATATATATGAAAGTTCATAGTTTGGAACGTCTTTCAGTTTGATAGATAATCTTTTGACCATGTAATTTTTTATGAACTGATTTTCTAATGGAATGTCCAGTTTTTGTATTATCGACTGTAAAATCTAATCTAGGACATCAAAATTTGTCTTATTAAATCCCATTTTATATTAACATTAAAACAGATGTTTTCATATATAGAAATATCTTGTATAGTGGGTTCAGTTAGTTGGTTCCAACAAGCACCTGTGCTATGCAAAAACGCATTGTTCAAGGTCTATTTATAATGGACTTCAATTTAATTTGTTTATTACAAAGAGTTAGGATAATAAAAATGTTTAAAAATGAAAATAAATATTTATTTTTATTAACTAAATAACAAAAAAAAAATCATTTTAATCTGATATAAAAGTTGTAGAAAACAACTAGACACAAGTGTGAATGAGTCCTTCATTCATTGAATTCTCACGTACTATTTTAGCAAACAAAGCACCATTCTTGTGACATTTTATAATTTCATGAAAGTGTTCATAACTTCTGCTACACTAGGAGATAACAAAAACAAACAAATACAGCACTATTTAGCACTATTTTTGCTAAATAGTGCTGTATTTGTTTGTTATAATTTCGTGTTTCTGCTCTATTGTCAGCTACTTGCATTTTTTGTTACTCCAACAGTGTCGTCTTTATTTTGTCTCTTTTCACTCATACTTAAATAATAAAATAATATTAAATACTAATATTAATGTAAATAAAAAATGCTGCAGGAAAAGAACGTGTCTACCTGAGAGCCAATCGAAAAACTATTATATAAACTTGGTCTGGACTATCACCAGCGGTATTTGGGGGGGTTGCCAGTCAGTATTGTCAATGTTGATATGTGTAATAATCAACCTCTTTGGTAATAATAAAATCCATGTTATGCAAGCTATTCTTGTATTATATTATTGCTTGGACTTAGAAATTTTATTCATTTTCTTCTTACATTAATAAATACGACAAAATATTAATTTTTGTGTTTTTATACTTTTATATAAATTTTTTCATTTTAAATTATTGATTTACTAATTTATATATATAAAAAATTAATACTAATTAAGTTAGATGAATAATAGGTTCAACAAATAAATTACAATTAAAGTAAATAAAATAAATGAAAGTACATGGGGAAGGCTATATAAACAACTGTGAAGGTATGTTAATGGAATGGATATCATTTATATAACCTCCCCCATGTACTTGAGGATTATTTATTTTTTTTACTTTAATTGTAATTTATTTGTTGAACCTATTATTCATCTAACTTGATTAGTATTAATTTTTTACATGTATGTAGCCTTAATATTTGTATATAATTTTTTAATTCTTATGTTCTAAGTATTTAAATTCAAAAAGCATTCTGCATCTTATATTCCAAAAGCATTATATATTCTAATTTTAAATGCTGAAGATGACTTTGTGAAGTCAAAAATACTTCTCCAGTAAATTGCATGTATGTAGCTTTAATATTTGTATATAATTCTTTAATTCTTATGTTCTGCATCTTATATTCCAAAAACATTATGTATTCTAATTTTTAATGCTAAAGATGACTTTGTAAAGTCGAAAGTACTTCTCCAGTAAATTTTAATAAATTATTTTTCCACTTTGAACTAGAGCTTATCTTTTTATATATATAGTTAATCAAATAGTTTGAATAATCAAATATATATGAGAATAAATAGATTATAAAAAAAATGTAATTAAGCTTACAAATAAATTATTGTATACAAGCTTAATACTATTATATTTGAAAGTATGAAGTATTATAAAAACCAGTTAATTTAGAAAATGGTTTATAAATAATATCCAATATATTCACACAGTAGTTAAAGCCAATATCTGATTTGTAACTCCTGAAATGACAGATTAAAACTACTTCTAAGCTATAATCATAAATCTTTGAACAAATAATTCAATATATTTTTTTATACCATAATTTGTCAATTTTGGACAAATTTACAATATTTTTAGTTTTTCATATAATCCTGATGATTGTGGTCTATGTAAATATATAGCATAACAAAATAACAAATTACTGTCATGTAAAGGTTCTTTCACATCATATCTGAATTATATACATAATTCAGATATGATTAGTAATTCAGATATTTTATTAGTTATATCTGAATTATGTTTATAATTGATGTGAAAAAAATCAGTTTCCTTTTGATTATTAAAAAATATGAGATGTGCAACTATGTTTATCATTCTCAATAATGTAAAATTAGAAGTTTTTATATCATTAAAGAATCATTGAATTAGAGAATAACTATAGCCATTGGTTATAACATAGGTTGGCTCTATTCTGCAAACTCATATTATGATCATGGAATACTGTATTCTTCTTTTGTGAGGAAGTTAACTTGGACCTGTCCTATTTTTATTTTATTATGCATTAATAAATTATTTTTCCACTTTAAACTAGATTTTACATATACAGTCATTCTATAAGTGGAAGATTATATACATTATTTGATTAACCGAATCAGTCTTGATCCAAATTAATTTGGATAACAATGTTCTACTATAATAAACTTTTTTATCATTTTTAAATCTTAACAAAAACATTTCTTTGGCATTTCTACCAAAAATATCAAAGAAATATTAAACCTTATTAATAATTCTTGAGTATTGAGTCCATGATGAAATTAGTCTAACATACAATAAAAATTTTACTAAAACTAAGGATCAAAATGGTATAGTTTTTCAGTTATATGCATGATTGTATAATTCAATAAAGTCTTATCTATTAGAGAGTTATATTTGGTAAGAAATGTAACTAGATTAGAAGCAACATGATCATACTTTTTTCATCTAATTCTCAATGTCATTCTGTTTCAATGAAGTGAATTTGGCATTTTGTATAAATGTCTATATTTATTCTGATAGTTAATTAGATTTTGAAAGTTTTTAAAATTAAAAAAAATTATCTATTTATTTCATTAAATATCATATTATTCTAAATATTGAAATTTGGGATTGGCTTATAAATGAATTTCAATTTTTTTATAGTTTTTTAGAGGCTGAATTAGAGAAATGGATTATACAAGAACATGCATAGTGTTATATAGAACAAAACACAATTATCCATTTAAACAAATTATAATAAATTAATCAATCAATCATGAAATGGTTTATTCATAAAAACAAAAATTTATTTTTCTAAGTCAAAAAACTGATAAAACCTAGCACAGTCCATTAGCAAGAAAGTTGCTAATGGACTGTGCTAGGTAAAAGTATTTATAAAATGAGGAAAACCTATATAGCATAAATTTTTTTTTAGTATGAATTTAAAAAGAAATGCTTTGTACAGCAAAAATAATTTTTATTTTTTAAATATAGAGAATATCTGAAAACTTGAATATTTGTACAGGTGTTCCTTAAATTAGGAACTTATTTTACACTCAAGTTTTGTTTGTAGCTCAACTTGTTTGTAACTTGGATATTATTGTTATTTATTCCTCAAAAGTTTGAAATAATTTTATATACTCTACTTTGTAATAAATTTCACAATTAGAAGTTTATTTCACAGATTTGAATAAAAAGTTCTAATTATTTATAATAAACTTTCCTTTAAATTAATGTTTTTTTTTGATGTAATCTTTGTCATTTTGAAATACTGTTATAATATGTTAACTAACTGTATAGTTTATATTATATTGGTTGCTAGAGTTTTCTATAATCATAATGTTTAAAATTATTAATTCATTTTTGAAATTTTCTAAAATTTGAAAATGAAATTTCAATGTTTTAAGTATGAATGTTTATAATTCAAGAAGCATCAGTATAAGAAAAACTTTTTAAGCAAATTGTAAAGTATTGAATTATTAATAATGTATAAATTTATCAATAAATAATTTAAGATAGAATTCTATCTAATATCTAGTTAAAATAATTAAAATAAAATTAAAAATTAAATAAATAGAAACCTTGCTAATCTTTCTTCTGAAGAACGATCCTTCACAGTTTGAATGACACCTGATGAATATGCTTCATTTTCATCTGGAACATTTTTATGTTTTGGAGAAGAAATTTTAGGTGAATTTTTACTCATTCCAGGAATACAACCATTTGCTGCAACTTTACCCAAGCGTTCTAATATTCCATTTGACTAGATAAAATTAAAATATTTTAAAGTCTATAATCTTCAAATAAATTATCATCATGTAACCAATAACCAAAAGTTTAAATTTTAAATATATCGACTTAAATCAATAAGCACAATAGACTTAAACCAAATTTTTCCTATAATATATGGGAAAAATTCAATTTTTAATTGAATACTCTATGATATAGCTTCTATGAGAACCTGAAATTTCAAACAGTTTGAACAGTTTTATTTTTTTAAATAAAATATTTGAAAAAATAAAAATAAAATATTTAAGCACAAATCAAATTAAATTTTAAAATAAAACTTAGTTTTAAAAAACAAAATCAATAATATTTAGATTCAAATGAAAATTTTAATTTGTATAGTATTAAAAAATATAAGTATTTAGAAATAAATTCATCAACATGATTGTTTCTTGTTAATACCATTTCACAATATTTATATTGTCATAACTATTAAAATTTCATTCAAATTTAATTTTGTATAATTGTTTGATTAAGTAATATGCAGCATTTTATTCCATAATAAGTTACTAAAGTAAGAAATTTTCCAATTAAGGAAATTTCAACTAGCAGAGGAAATTTTGGAACAAATATTTTAAGAGAAAATTTTGGAAAAAGCCATTAGAAAAATTCAGAAATGTGATTTTATGTTAACAATGTGTTAGTTTCAATCTAAGTCTTTCACAAATTATTTCTAAAATTGCAAATTAGTGAAAATTTTTCTCTTAATATATATATATATATATATGTGTGTGTGTGTATTCTTTTGCTCGAAGCACTTAATCATTGGTTTTTATGAAATGGAGCAGTGTATTTGGTTTGATAGATTCGTATATATATATATATTATGTATATGTATTTAAAACATCTATAAGTAGTCTTTGACTTATGATACTATCAATTTACAATCATCCATATTTATGATCATGATATATTCTATAATTTCAGTGATTTGTCGATATAATTCACATACAAGTGTATCTATAAGCAATGGTTTGATATGCTGACAGCATCTGTTTAATGTCTGGTTCCTTTAGTTTACTATGATACAGTATTGTGCCATAACAATTATCAATATATACAGGTATTTCTGATATATGACCATATCAATTTACTTTGGGATTTAAATTGAGCAAGACTAATTTGTTTTAAAATTCTTTTGATAAGTACATGATGAAACAACAGCAGTAATCAGAAGAAAAATTTAATTTCTTTATAAATATTTTAGATTTACTCTTGAAATCATCCTCAGTTGTACTACTGATTTACAAAGTAGTTATTTTTTCAGAAACATTTTTAATCTACTCTTGAGGTTAAAAGAGTAAATTAAAAATGTTTCTGAAGAAATAAAAATTTTCTCCTGATTAATGATGACTGTTTTATTATGTATTTATCAATTTTGCATCAAGAAGTATATCATGAATTCAAATACTTTGGCAGTGTGTGATTCAAACTTGATTTGAATTAAAAATATGGTGTTTGTATATTCCTAATTTTTTTAAATAATTTTCTTCATATCTCAACATATCTTTTTACAGTAATTAATTTTTATTAACAAATTTATTTTGGAAATTTACATTTTATAGTAAATATTCTCAGTAAAAATATATTCAATAGATATGTACTTCAAAAATAAAAGAATGAAGAATTATATATTTCAATACATGAAATTTTTACTCTTACTATATATTATGAAATAATGTATTATCAAGTATTGTATATAGCAGGTAGGGATTGCAATACTGGTAAATTGGTTTACCGGTTTACCAGTAAATTGTGAATTTTAGCTTCAAATTGTTGCCGGTAATTCAATAAATTATGAACATAGCTATAATACGCTTTTTTGTACTTATTCACTGGGCCGCAGTCTATTAATGTAAATCACCAATTATGTTTAGCATAAGGAACCCATTTGGTTGTGATCAAAGTTCTGTATAACAGAAATGATATAGTAATAGATGAAACTGAAGATGAAGAACCAGAATCTGTTGAATCAGCTGAAGATGATTCTGAGTATTCTGACAGCTACGACGAAGATACTGAATATAATGGCGGGGTTTTAGAAGTAATATAGGTAAACATTCAATGAATTTAAATTTAATTCATTCAGTAGGTATAATGTTATTTTTCCTAATGATAGCAACTTTTTGGATGCACAGTGTGATTATCCGGTATTTTTCAAAAAAATGTATCTGCAAACATGCGGTAAGAAAAGCTGTTAAATTGAAGAAGAAATTTTGCATCTGCAATTACGTTATCCATGAAAGAGAAACTTAACTTATTGATCAAAAGAAAAACAAAAATACATCATAATCTGCTTCTGGCACAAAAATAAAAAAATTTTAATAAAAGACAAAACTACTAAATTTTAATAAAATTGTTAGAAAAAGAACTGGAGTATTTTCAACAGGAAATATATGGGGGAAACACAGTATATTCAAATAGTGTACAATTCTTTAATAATTATTAAATTAACAAGTGTGGAATCTGAAAGAGCTTTTTCTACGGCAGGATTATTTCGTACAAAAATTAGATCATAATTAGGAGACCAAAGTGTTGATCAGTTATGTTTCATACGTGCTTATTTTTAAAACAATTTGAAAAATAGATCACGTATTTAATTATATATTTATAATTGTTTTCATTATGAAAATTTATTCATGTATAAGTATTACTTTATATTAAACGTTCAATCAGACTGCACCAAATACAAATTACAAGCAAAACTACACAAGAGCCCTTTAGCAGTCAAAAGATTTTTATCAGTAACATTTTCTGCGCTCTTGGCGTCTTCCTCAGCTATTACAATCTGACGCCAAGAGCGTTGAAAGCATTTCTGAATAAAAATCTTTTGACTGCTAAAGGGCTCTTGTGTAGTTTTGCTTGTAATAAGTATTTGGTGCAGTCTGATTGAACGTTTAATATAAAGTAATACTTATACATGAATAAATTTTCATAATGAAAACAATTATAAATATATACTGATAAACCGGTTTTGTTTGAAAATTTTACCGAATTACTGGTAATATAAAAAATCAGTAAATTTACAATCACTAATAGCAGGGGTGGGTAAACTTTATATCCCTATGAGCTACATAGGAGAATTTCAAATCCTTGAGAGCCACAATTGAGAGCTCTGTGTCATTGGGAATTGCATCAGTGTTTTCAGGTAATCTTAGCAATGGTTTCAAAAATTGTTTATTAAATATTTATTTCATATAGATGCATATGACTTTTTACAATAAATGAACAAATTACAAATATGCTACTTTTTTAAATTAAGTAGATATTTGCTCCATATTAGCTATTGACTTTCATGATATGGAGCCACATTGAAGGTACCAAAGAGCCACATGTGGCTCGTGAGCTGCAATTTGTCCACCATGGGTTTATATAAATAGTATACAATATTACGGAGTAATGTAGCCTATACATTACAAAGTATATCTATACTTAATCATATTTTTGAACAGAAAATACTGAATCCATATATCATTATATATAAAAAAAACCTAATTTTGAAGCTTGTATACAATGCAAATTTTAACTAAAATTTACTTCAACTCAGAAGTTCTATTAGCAGTTAAAAATATTACTAGTGTTCTAAAATCCTAAAATTTATTAAAATTTTGTTTGAAAAAATAAATCTAATGAAAATATCAAATTTTTTTACTATCAAATTAAAATGATTGTTAAATAATATGGGCAGGAAAATGAATCAAATACGTAAATGAACCAGTTAAAATATATAATATATCCTTATGGTTGCAGAAATGAGCCAACTACAAATACATATTAGTACAACCAAATATAAATTAACTTGGTTGTACTAATATGCTGTAGCTGATAAAACCATTAGCTTTATTAATGTTTGTTTAATGTTACATTATTTAAAATTAATGTTTAAAGCAATGTAATTTCAACTAAAGGGCATTTTCGTAATTAGTTCAAAAATTGAGCCTTTCTCAAAAATTTTATAATGTGAAAAGGCTGGCAGGTCCCCTGTAGTCAAAAGTATTGAGTGGTTATATTTATTCTTCTGCTTCATACTGAATTTTAATTATTATTATAATTGTTTTCTTGTAAAACATATTTTGCAAAATAATTGAACAGCAAAAAATATTTATAATTTCTGCTATACTTTTAGCAAAAAAATAAAACACTTTTACCAGATAAACAAAAATTAAATGGAAACATTTTCAATCCAGAATTAATTCCCATTAATTCATTGAATTAATTCAGTCCAGTTAATCATCTTTAACTAATAGACTCAAAAGGAAAAAATTCTTTCTCTTTTGAGTAAAATAGAATATTCTCTCAAAAGAAAAAAATTTTCTTTTCTTTATGTTTTAATTTGGAATTTTCAATTATTATGTTGAAAATAATTAATAATCTAAAAATAATTTAATTGCAATTTATATTTGAATCTAAATATTCCTAAAGCTTGTAATAATATGGTTAAATGAATTAGTTTGAAGAAATAAAGATATACTATAACCCGTTGCAGCTACGCCTGCAATAAACAAAAAATATGTTGGTGATCAATGAATGATTTTATAATTTAATGATTTCAAAATTTCTTTATTATTAATAACTTTGTCTTATAAAGAACATATTTCTTTATAAAAATTAATTTCGGAATTTTTGGAATAACTGCAAATAAAAAAATTACAAATTATCTAAAACACTCGCTGGTGATGCTGCAATATATAATTTTAAAATACATGAGAAAATACATATTTCTAAATAAATTCCAATTGAATTCAAAGATTCGTCTTGAATCTTAATTATTTTGATTCCATATGTTAATTTCACTGGAAACTATTTTGCCATTCAAACAAAAATTCATAAGTCATTCTGGGAAATAAAGCAATGTTGTTCGCCAATTGGTCTCTTCTCAATCATTTTTTCAACGATTAATATAGTGTTGTCAGATAATCAGTCTGCTGTTGCCTTATTTCTTAGCGACATTACAATTATTCTGCATTTTATATCTACTTAATTAGGAGTAATCCCAGAATTTTCTGTTGAATTTAATTAAATATTCTACTGGGACTAAAGTTTTTTGCCAGGTTGAGAGACGTTGCCGGATACGGAAAAATTTATGTGGGTTCCAAGTAATTTTAGAGTTATAAGGTTGGGGCAATTTATTACTACCGCTTTGGACTTTAATTTTCAGTACCACCTTTCTTGGCTAATTGGCATGTAAAAAAATTGTGGGCTGATCTGCTGGCCCTCGGGAATCTTGAGCTGGGGAATTTTACCCCATAATCCCTCTCCTCTGGTCGCCCTGTTTTCGCTGCTCGTTTGAAAATATATCTGCCTCGAGGCACACTGCCATGAATCCCATTTAATGTTTCTTGACGTCATTAGACATTCTGACTGCTGGCAAATGACCGTACGGTTTAAAAATAGAAAAGTTGTTTTGTTTGTTCAAATGTGTGATCTCAGTACATGGCGATTCTAAAACCATTCAGTTAAGCTAAAATGAAAGATTTTTGTGAATTAATGTAAAATTATCATCCAACAGATTTTGTAGTGATGTTATAAATACAACTGAAAATATCTGTTTCATTTTTACATACCTTTTATATATTTGAATCTGTTAATGTAATAAATATAATATTTTTGGTAATGTGTAAGTATAGAAAAATAACAGCGAGGCCTTTGAGAATATTTATAAATAAAAATATTATCTATCTGAATTTGAAATCTTCTTTCAGCCAATTTATTTTTATATTTTTCTTGCCTATTATGCATTTTATTTTTCTGTTTATTACTATCCGTTAGTCTTAGCGATGATCAATGTACGCATGGTTAATCGTTGTTGCTCGGAGAACATTGATGATGTATAGTCTTCATGAGAATTTCTACAAATAGAACTGTCTAATTTTGACATGTGATTTCAGATTGGTATCTTGATTAATCAGGATGTGTCTAAAAAATTTTAGAATCAACTTATTTTATCTACAGAGTTATTCCATCCAATCTGCGTGGTTGGCATATCTACTTAAACTGATTGAAGATGAGCTCTTCACTTATGAAACTGAACACATTAACATGATTAACGTCATTAATTATGTTAGTACAGGTTAGAAAGAGAAAATTCAGTTGTTTTCTCATGCGAAAGTATGATGTGACAACATGGCAGATCTAAAGCCATTCACACACATTAATATGGGTATAATTGTAATAATTGTAATGCCAACAATAGTTGTACCAAACGAAAGAGACAACCTATAGGTCAAAGTTCATAAAAGAATTAGAGGTGAAATCGGTATCGTTTCCGAAATATACATATCTTTTTATACAAATCTTTAACACAATAGAACCGATGACTCCGCGTTTAATTACGTGTCAGTTGGGTGGATTGTTAACTATAATAAATAATCATTATTATAGCAATCTAGCTCAAATATATCATCGATTTGATTCCTGTTTCTTTTTGTGATCGTTGACTTACAGCTTGGTACTCTTTTGCTTGGTACTATTTTACCAGACTTTACAAAATTAAAATTGTACCATTTCGCGGCTCGAATTTATCTTGCAAAATCTTTAACACAATAGAACCGATGACTCCGCGTTTAATTACGTGTCAGTTGGGTGGATTGTTAACTATAATAAATAATCATTATTATAGCAATCTAGCTCAAATATATCATCGATTTGATTCCTGTTTCTTTTTGTGATCGTTGACTTACAGACTGACCTCTTTTGCTTGGTAATATTTTACCAGACTTTACAAAATTAAAATTGTACCATTTCGCGGCTCGAATTTATCTTGCACACACGCAAGTTTTGTGTATTTTTCATGTCTATTACTCTTCTTTTGCTGTTTTATTACTGTTCTTTAGTCTAACTGATGATGAAACTAAACGTACTAATTTGTTGTTCAGAGAAATGATCGTCGGCATATTGTGGCCATCGCAAATGTTTTCATCAGTAGAACTGCCTAATTTTGACATGTGACTATAGATTGTCTCCTTGACCAACTGAGACAACTCTTAGAAAAATTTAAGGATAGCGTATTTTGATATTTCTTATACAAAAATGAACTGTCAATTAAACGAATGCAATGGCAAATGGATGATGGGAGACATTGTAATATGACTAATTGACGTCAACTACTTCACTCACCACCACTGAATAATTCTTTTATAACCTATACAGCCAGTGGATACTTTCAAATAACTTTAGGGAAATTCAGTTTTATTTTCTCAATGTGAGAAACATCGTGACGTCACAAACATCGTTCATTAAATTAAAAAAACAGATATATTAAAATAAAATGGAATATGTTTGTCAATATTATTGCTTTTTTGCTCTTTTAAGTATTATATATTCTTCTTAACAATTAAATTATACGTAATTATCATCTGAGAGATGAGACCTAGTCTAATACCAAACCTACCAGAAAGCCAACATCTCAGGCGGACACATCGTGCCATCTATCGAATAAATTATAAAGTTTTGTTGATATTTGATTTTTGAAATTTTTATAACGGTTATTTAAAATATATATTTAATAGTCAAAAACTCTAATTTCATCTCATAGAAACTCAAATCAAAAAAATTTATAAAATTTCATTGCATAGTCTACGAGCTATTTCAGTGTAAAGTTGTACGTGACACTAATGAGGATAAATAAATTATTATATAGATTAATATAATTTTGGATACAGAGCTCCTTATGTAATTATTTGAACTGGAAATAATGGACTGAAATAATTATTGTAATTCTTTGATTAATAATATATTTTTTCTATTCAACAATGAAGATATTTCAGGAATTCTTTAAAAAATAATAATCCAAGCTAATAATTAATAATATATCAGATATATACTGCACAGCATATTGCCATTATTCAAAAAACTAGTAAATAAAAATATAAGCCACTGCCTCCTATATTAATATTGCCTGCCCAATCAAATGCTAAAGAGCAATTCAGCTGTTGATCATTAGGAGTGCTAGTTTCATAAGATATTTGACTGTGTTTGTGTATACTGTACACTATTTGAATCTGTAACATAATTGTTAATAAATCATTTATTTTTATGTGTTTTACTTTTTAATCAATTAATTTGCTATAGAGTACAATTACTGGAATATATTGCAAGTAATATGAAAACTAATGCTCTTTTTTCTTTTTAAATGAGTCAATATTCAAATTAATGTGTGTCTTAAATTATTATTTGAATTTATTTATTTCTACGATATTATATACCAGGTGATTTTGAGCACCCATATCACCCTTTTTTTCTCAGAAACGCGATGAGATAGGAAGTAGAGGAAAAAATTTTGATTATCAAAGTATAACAGTACATGTGGGGGCATCTTTTTTTTGTGATATTTCAGAATCCGTAAGTGATATTAAAAAACTTTCAAAATAAAAGTTGTTTGTTTTTTCAGGCAGCATCTTTTTTGTGATATCTCACAATCCGTAGGTGATATTAAAAAACTTTTAAAACAAAAGTTGTTTGTTTTTCACAGTTCTATCCAATTATGCCAAAATCGGCATAGTTTCCATTGGAGATTTCATCGTTGATCCCTTGCCTCTCTACTTCCGATGGGCCCACAAAATTTTTATCATGCCCATCCAATTATAGTTGACTCCTTGTGTCCCTACTTCCGATGGGCCCACAAAATTTTTATGTTGACCCCTTGTGCCCCTACTTCTGATGGGCCCACAAAATTTTTATATTTGACCCCTTGTGCCCCTACTTCCGATGGGCCTACAAAATTTTTATCATCATTCGATTCTTCAGGTATACCCACAAAATTTTTATCATGCCCATTCGATTCTTCAGATATACTTTGGTAATCAAAATTTTTTCCCCTACGGCGTTTCGAAAAAAGGGTGGTACAGATGCTCAAAATCACCTGGTATATATATTTTATATATAAAATTTAGAATTAATAAAAACTTTTCCCCAAATGTCTTTTAATCAGATTTCTATTTTTTTTATTTTAACTTATATATTTCCATCTCATCTCTTAATTTTAAAATATATAGAAATGTTTTTTATTTTAGTAATACAAGTCCATCAATTTTTTTTTACTGTTATTGTTTCATGGCCAGCTTATAGGAATTTTATAGTTATATTTAAAATATCTGTACTTGTTGTTGAAAAATTAATGAAATTATTTTTCAATAACAATATGAATATTTTTTATTGTAAAAGGATTTGTTGTGCATATTTCAATAGCATTTCCATTTTTTGTAGAGATAATGATTCCTTTGAAAATTTTTTAATTCTATATTAATAGTGACTGCATCATGTTTGATAACTGATAAATCAGCAAGTTGTCATTATGAAATACTGATAGCTGCATTTTCACCATTCTCTGCTGGCAACAGTAATTTTTTAAATTTTTTATATAAAAATTATTTTTATACTCTAGAAGTTCTTGCCTACAAATATCAAATTCTTTTTGTAAATTCTGTAGTTTTTTAAATTTTTTTCATATCTTATTTGGAAAGATTTTAGATTAGCATGTTTTATTTTGGAAAAAATAAATCTGTTTTTCTTTATTTTTTTTTTATTATTAGATTCATTGCTTACCCTTGTTCTAAACTGTTATTTTTAATGTAATGAGAAAAACAATCTTGTTTATGAATATTGTCACTTCTATTCCTCTTTTCAATTGATATCATTGATCTCATTTTTTTTTGTTACAGGTTGCATATAACTTGGATAATGTTGAAATTGTGATGGAGTGCATTTTTTAATAAGCATTTTTTTCAGAATTTTGTTTGTAATCGTTTGGTGTAAAATGCAAACTACAGACATGAGAATAAGTACTAGTAGAATTAGGAATCCAGTCTTTCCTACTGATTCCTTTTCTTAATTCAATATCATTTCATGAAATGATACATTTTTAACTTTTCATTGTTTTGATGTACAGTTCGTTCCAAAAAGTTTGTCACCTACTTTGCAGGGGCTGAGCTTACCGGAAGTTGATTGGTTATAAAGACTGTCAGTTCGAACCTAAAAATGGACGCGTCCGTTCTGACTAAGAATAGGGGTGAGGTATACGAATGAGATGGGTCGATTACAGTGCTCTGAACTGAACAGACTAATCGCTCACTATTTCAAGCCAGGCAGACTTTTTAGTTATGAATTGAGTAAATAGATAACACTCTGTAATATCATTTTTTAAATTTTGAATATTGGTAATTATGAGTATGATATTTACAGATTTACTTTTTTTAATTCTAATATGCTAATATAAATATACCGTATTTGTTTGCTGCCATATATTATATATAAACTATATATAGAGTTTTTTTATATATTCCCGTCGGCCGCCATATATTATATATAAACTATACATAGAGTTTTTTATATATTCCTGTCGAGCATAAGAATGAAATTTTATCTGCATAAACGTGAATTTTTGAAGTTTAAA
>AYEL01055080.1:0-22428 GCA_000484575.1 Olivierus martensii
TATATATATATATAATGTGCATTATTTGGAATTCTATATTAATATTATCATCTGTATTTTTTGGAATTTTTTTTGTGATTAGTAATTAATGAGGGCCAAAAATGTTATTATTTGAGCTATAGAATTATTTAAATGAATAAATATGCTTATCCTGTTGAAATATGTGTAAGGACTAAATTATTTTAAATATATTTATTAATTTTTGTTTGTTATTGATGATAATTAATATTGAAAAATATCATAATTTTTAATTATAAATTCTTAAAATAGCATGATTTATAATATAAATTTAAAATGTATATATTTGTGAAATATTTTTATTTGCATTTAAGACCAACACCAGACAGAGTTTCATTTTATCTTTCATCTAATCTTGCTACTAAAAAGAATGAACAAGAATACATACGAAGAGTAACAGAATTTCTTCTTATTTTATTATTGCCTTCAAGATATTCTCGATGTCAACCTGTTCGACATTTATTAAGAGAAATAATATCTTGTTTAGGTAAAATTTACAAATTTAATTATAATAATATGTAAAATACTTTCTGTAAGTTCATAACTGCTTAACACCAGTCTATAAATCGTTTTAACTCAATAAGCACTACTAGCAGTATGCAGAAGAAACATTTAATTGTAGTTATTAAAAACGTTTTCGATATTTCTCAATATCATCATCAGTTACATATTATCACAACGATAGAACAGTTTCTAACAATGTAGTTCTAGAACAAGAAGCGATATAATTTAAAAATACATTTAAATAGAAAAAGCAAACTAAAAATAAAGTTTTTTGGTTACAAATAAAATTATAAGTACAAATTAACCACTTTAACATACTAAATTACAATAATATCTAGTAGCTGGGCTTTTTTAAGGTGCTACATTATAATATCTTATAATAACATCTGTTCCAGGCTCTAGATATTTGTGTTCGGAAGCAGCTTAAAAGAGCCCAGCTACTATATATTATTGTAATTTAGTATGTTAAAGTGGTTAATTTGTACTTATAATTTTATTTGTAACCATAAAACTTTATTTTTAGTTTGCGTTTTCTATTTAAATGTATTTTTAAATTATATCACTTCTTGTTCTAGAACTACATTGTTAGAAACTGTTCTATCGTTGTGATAATATGTAACTGACGATGATATTGAGAAATATTGAAAACGTTTTTAATAACTACAATTAAATGTTTCTTCTGCATACTGCTAGTAGTGGTTATTGAGTTAAAACGATTTATAATAATATGATGTGCTTAGGGACATTTTAATAAATTATTAATTTTTTCCAACAAAGTAATGATGATAACTTCTTGCTAATTGAAATAGAATATTGATGATTGCTATATGTCATGCTGTTATTAAAATTAAGCATATTTAAATATAAAAACAACTAAAAAAAACTTTTTTTAATTTTCCAGAAAAGATTCAAAAATACTGCACTCAAGAAAATCTTTCATTTGAGTAAAACCAACTTTCTTATTGGGAATTATGTTTAAATTAAAAAATTTAATCACTTTTAGTTAATAACATAATCTTTTATTTTAAATTATGTTAACATACCTTAAATAATAATAAAACATATAAAAAAAAATAAAAAGTATAATAATGGAATTATTTGACAGTTTTCTAAGTTCACTATTACATCAGCAATTTTTCTTTATTTCATTATAAAAAGAAAAGTCAAGTTTTTATTTTAACATTGGTTTTAAAGTAATTTGCTGTAATCTCGGTGACTCTTATAGAATAGTATTGTTTATTATGCAATATAATTAAGTAAACCATATTATATTTAGATTTCATAGTAAACCACAAAAATCAAGTTTTTAACAGAATTACAGTGATAGGAAAGAGATTTTTTGATCCCTTAACAAGATATTAAATTATATTAAATAATGATTGTGTGGGATAAAATTTTGTGATTCCTTCATAGTATATTAATATTGAACTTTTGCAGGCTCTCTTCAGCAAGTGAGTTAATGATATGATCAATCTATGGTTTAGAAGCTGAACTAATATAGTATTGAATATAACTGATCTTGGCACATGATGTATTCAAGATTTTATTAGATAAACTTGATAATAGCAAGAAATAGATCATCATCATCACATTAGTAATTTTTTCTATCAAAGTGATATTGATTTAATTTTCTAGGAAATAATAAGCTCAAAATACATTCTAATATTTTCATTAAAGTTGGTGTTCATGAAATTATATGAATAATAAGCTTTGTTTATAGAAGGCAATTTTAAATTCATCCAAAAAATTTTTTTGTTTAATATATTGTTAGACATCAAAAATCTAGTAGTAATTTCTATAAAAATTATCAAACTACAAAATAATTTAGTTTGTATTTTGATATTTTGTCCACTTATAATTAAAATCCAAATAGAATTAATTAAAAATGATTATGTTAATTTTATTCAACTTGAAATAAAATGTTATCTCTTAATTATTGTTTATTTTAATAAAAGATTAACATGAACAAAGCTTTTGTATGAATTAAATTTATAATTAAACATCTTTCTGTAAAAATACTGTTTAATGGGTCCTTGACTTATGCAATTAATTGATCCAAAAAATTTACGTATAAATCAAAAACTATATAAGTCCAACAATATTTAAATTCAATATATATGAATGGTTGTATTAGCAAATGGAATAGCCAAATGAAATTTATGAATATACTTTAAAAGCATAGATAAAGAAATTTAGGACATAAATGATATTTTTACAAAAAATTTGTAATGAATTTTTCATTCCAGTTTTATAGAAATTCATTAAAAATAGAGTTGCATATCTGTGTATCTCTATAACTGCTTAAGTCAAAACCACATAAACAGATATCTACTATACTGAATTTTATATGAATTTTATTAATTTATGAAGAGCTGTTTTCAATAATAATCCAATTCATTGCGATATGTGATTGCAGTTATCCTTTTTTTCCTCTTTGCTCTATGATATTGGCATTCAATCAAAAAACACTATGATGATATTTATTGAATTATATTAAGTAATTTTTGTTAAAAATTATAAAATTGCAATTTCTTACTTGTTAATGTTATGACATTGGGTTATGTATCTGTTAGAGTAAATCCAAAATTATTTAATATTTTATATTTGATTATTTTTACTGTTCTAATTATATAGTATTCTACAATCTGATTGATACCATATGTGATCCTGATTATATCAATCTGAAACTTATTGGATATTTGCAATGGCAACAAAAAGAAATGGAACATCACAATCGTACATACTCTTATGCTGAAACATTTGAAGATTTTGTTCATATAATTCAAGATTGTGGAAATATAGAAGACCTTAAACGGATAAGGTATTTATTAAATTTTATTAAAGTGAACATTAATAAATAATGATTGATTTCTTTATGATTGGAAAACAATAAATAAAAAAAATTTTAAAACAATACCTTCAAAATCTACAAACATTTTGGTGATACAAATTAAGAAACAAGTTCTAAAATATCATATATAACATTTACTACATTTTCATCAAAAATGACAACAAAATAAAAAATCATATCAAAAAGAAATTAATATTATGAATTATGTAATAAAAAATGTATAATTATATGTAATATAACATAAACAATATTTTGAAAGATTTTAAAATAAGTAAAATTTATAATTATATAATCTAAAATTTGAAATTAATTTATATGAATTATATTTATTTAATCTGTTTTATAGTAATATAAAATAAATTTCATAATATAAAATGAATTTTTGCCTATCTATTTACTCTACTGTAGAATGAACAATTTTATAATTTTTAATATGTTTTAATTAAAAAATAACCTATTAAATACATATCTTCAAATATCAGTTATATTTCATTATGCAAATAAAAGGTATTCTATTCATAATCTAAAAAAAGAAACCTATGATTTTTATAGGATACTTATTTTGAATTTTGCTCTGTATAATATATTAGAAATTTACAAATTTAAAATATTTTATTACTGCTGATATTTATAAGTTAATTATATGGATTATTTAATATATACCAAAGAATTGTTTAAATAACAGGCATTTTTCCATATAGACATGTATTTTCAAATTTTTTTTTTTTTCAAAAATTAAAATAAGAATTTTAAATATATTTATAATAATAATGTGATCTATCCATGATGATACAAATCGAAATCTTAGTTTCTATTATATTTATGAGTTACTTTTTAGTTAATAGCAAAAATACATACATTTTTGACTTAATCTTTTCAAAAATGGCTATAAGAAAAAATGGTTTCACATTTGAAATATGTCATGATATTGTCCAATCTGAATAGAGTCACTACCAAAATGGGATCTCATAATAGAGTTAAGATTATTCTCTTTTCAGTGAAATTGTAAACATTATATTTTTAATGTAAATTATAATAATTGTAAAAAAATGACTCAATTATCAGTAATATTATGTGAACAGAAAATAGAAATTTCTGATAGTTATGTAAATGAGTTTGTAGTAAATTGCTTGCTTAAAACTACAACTGACTTTGATGTGATTGAGATGGTGATTCAAAAGTGTTATTACACTTAGAATATTTTTGAATAGTCAATCAACTAGATAGGTATTTTCTTTTAGCATAAGTAGAAGTTTAATTAATTTAAGATTTAGGTGATAATTGAAAAAAAATATGTTATGCATCATAATTAATTAATATGGTCATAATAAATATATTACAACCATATTTATTATAAATATTATTATGCATAATATTAAATTTTAATATCTATAACACTTATTATTATTATATAAAGCTTATTTCATAGATAATTGCTAAATGAAAATAAAGATTTATATTTTATTATTTGCACTTAATAATAAAAATTTTATTATGTTTAAAAGAATTGTATATTATTCTAAATATTTTAACATTCAAAATAAAAATATATTTCTTTTATAATTAAGTGCATTTATATATAAAATTGATTTTTTCATTGTATTTATCTAAATTTTTTGTTTCTGTTAGATACTGTATTGTGAGAGAAATTATCCATGCCACAGCAATAAATAATTTTAAGAAAGCTAAAGGAATAGAATTAGGTAGATAAATTCTTTTTTGGACATTAAGAATAGTAGCTAATAAATACCATATTTTATATTTTCTAATTATTGAAGATGATATATTTAAAATTACATTATAAATTTTTGTTTATGTAGGAACTTCTATTTCGTTTATAAAAATTTATCAAAAATATTATTTAAAGAAAAATTTATTTTTTTAGATAAGGAATTTAATCCTCAAACAAAAGCAAAAGGTGATTTATTACAAGCAAGAAATCTGAAGCGTTACATCAATCAAGTAAGAAACTTATTTTATATATTGAAAAATATAACTTATATTATTAAATAAGGCACAAATTATATTGTATAGTATTTTGATTGTTTACATAACCATTCAAATAAAAAAAAATTTCATCTTCAAAAATGCTATTAATTAATATACATTCATTAATTTTTTTGTTACAACTAATGTGTAATTCTATATGAGAAATGCTAAAATATAATAAAATGATTTATTATCTATTTAAATGCAAAATTATATTTCTATATTTCACATACAACTAATTGGAAATTTTATATTTTGAATAAGACTATATAAATCCAAATAACATTAATTCTTAATTTCATTTTTTGATTTGTCATTTAAGGAATAAAATATCAGTTCCAACTAAGTGAAAAACAAAATATATATTTATTATATGAAGAACTCTTGGCTTAATGAAGCCATTTTCAGTGGTTTTTTTTAGGACAACAAGAATAGAATACAGAATATATCATTAGAATAATTTACAAATTTAAATTATTTAAAGATACAAACAGAAATGATAAACAATGCAGAAAAATATTTACAATGAAGAATAAATTAATATCATACAATTTGCATATATAATTAAACTATTATAATTTAGGATGGATTATTTCATTATTTTATCATTATTACACGTTTGAAAACTATGACGCTGGGATTATTTCTGGAAGATTATCATTTATTATGTGCATTTTTTGAGAATACTTCATAATTTCTAATGTTTCCATCCATTAATTTTATCTACTGATCTTACTATTCTAACTACTCTTGTTCTGTCCCAATAAATCTCTACATTATTTTGGTAGAAAGTTCTCATTAATGCTGTTTTAAATTCTGCTTTTTCTATATTTTTTTTATGTTCTGTTAATCTAAGTTTAAGAGATCTCATCATACTCCTTACATGGAGGTTTATATAGGGAGTACCTCCACACTCCAATACAAACTTAAGCCATGATTGATCTTACAAGAAGGTTAGAAGTCACAAATCAGCTCCAATGTAATACGAAAAAACACCTCGCTGTGTCAGTTGAGGCACACTTTTTTATCGAAGTGACTTTTACAATTCTGAGTTTGTCTCATTTATATAAGTCATGCAACAAGTTCAAATTTCTTAGTTTGCAGAGAAATCAATTCATGTCATCCTCTTTACAAATTAATTATGTACCAAATAAAACACTGATAAGAGATCATTCTTATATTCTCACATGGGATCAATGGTAAATTATTTAGAATAAATGACATCAAGAACCGAGAGTTTTTCAGGAGACAGACATCTGGTCCATAACATGTAACTTCTAACTGATGAGGCGGAGAACATGAAAAGTGAGTTAACTCTTAAACTAAAACATAATACATTAAATAATAATGAAAAATAATAATAAATAATAAAAACATAATAAAATAATAATAATAGAATAGGTCAGGGTTAATTTCTTCACACCTGTATTTATTTAATTATATTTATTAGAAATATTGTGTATTACAATAAATACAATAGGTCATAAATATTAATATTTCCAAATTAACTATCAATTTTAATAAGTAAATTATATTATTATTTAAATTAATTTTCAGATGAAAGTATATATTTTATCAGTTTCTATGAAATGCTTATTGTTTAGAGATGTTTTTTTTTATATCAGACAATTATCATTTTTATAAAATAAAGTGATTTAGAAAAACACATTCTGTTCTTCATCAGAAATTCACTTAATGAAAATTGTGTAACTACATAATACGGTAAATATTTTAAACTAATAACTAATGTTTAATCAAACAATAAAAACACTAACATGCAGTGGAGAAATATTCAAAAACACTTTTATTTACTGATGAACAAACGCTTTCGGCCTTTTAAGGCCATCCTCAGGTTCCCAAACTCAAGTACATACAGTGTTCGAAAATTCTTAACAGTTTCAAATAACATTCGAAGTTCTAAAAGTTTAAACACATATAACTGAAAAAACAGAATAAAAGTGTTTTTGAATATTTCTCCACTGCATATTAGTGCTTTTATTCCTTGATTATTAGTAAGAGTATAAGCAGGTATTATTTAGTAAACATAGATAACTAATGTTTGTTATTTTATACAGCTATCTCCAAAAAAATATAAACATATTTTGATTGTCAGTAAATTCTGTGTTTATTTATTTGAATGGTAATATAATGATTCAATTATATAGAGCAGGGATGCACAAACTGCGGCCCTCCGTTGCTTTGTTGGCGGCCTGCCATACCATCTGTTATTTTAACAAGTCACACAATCAACGAAATATTATTTGTAGTTTTGAACAATACTTTTTCAAATAATATTTTACTGAAGTGAAATTATTTTTACAGTAGTTTGATGATATTGTTTTTAAACAATAAGGAAAAAATAATAATCATATTTGTAATAATAAACATTTTTTTTTGTTTTTACTGTATTTATGTGTGAAATAGGTAATTTAAAAAAATTGTACATGTGCACCAGATAGCACTGATGATCAACTAATGAAAATTTAGAATCAATCTTGTGTTTGGCTTTTTCAAATGTCAAACTTGAAATAAAAAAAATATGTTAAAAATCAATGCAATACCATGCATCCAATTAAAAATTCTTTATTTACTTTTGATTATGTTGCTTTGTAACATGTTATTAATTACCTGATATGATGTATAATTTTCATAGTTTTTTTGGTGGCCCTCCTATTATGAAGTCCACGCATCTGCCCAGAACTTCACTTTGTATTTGACCCCTCGTTCCCTCTGTAGAATCTTCTTTAGGAGCAGTTCTGATGGAAATTTCTATCTTAAATTCAGTTTGGATTACTCAGTCCAATAAGAAATAAAGAGCTTTAATCACTGACTCCATCAATGAGTAAATTAATTTTAGTAAAAGGCATCTGCCCAGAACTTCACTTTGTATTTGACCCCTTGTTCCCTCTGTAGAATCTTCTTTAGGAGCAATTCTGATGGAAATTTCTATCTTAAATTCAGTTTGGATTACTCAGTCAAATAAGAAATAAAGAGCTTTAATCACTGACTCCATCAATGAGTAAATTAATTTTAGTAAACTTTTTAGATTACAAAGAAAACACTTACAACTTTCAAATGCTTTAAATTCCTGTCTGGAATAATATTAATACAGTCAAAGTCCACACTCCAACAGACAAATATCCACAAAGTCCAACAATTTCCAATAACAAGAAATAGCACCAACAACAGTATGATGAACACAGTTGTGTGGGGTCTGCGGAGCGACTGTGGCATCAGGATATTTTTTTTATAGCCAAAAACGCGGATATTTGGCGCTTTTGTGGGTAAGGACGGAGAGGAGAAAAATCTCCAGTGATGCAATGACAGACAACGATACGGTTGAAAAACAAACCTGAATCTTTATTGAGAGAGAGATCCCTTTACAAATGCTGCTGACTCGAACACAGGGAACAGCACATTCGAATACAGCTGGAGGATAAATACCTTTATAATTAGTTAATAAAGTCTTTAAAGTTCCAATCGTTGAAATGTCCTTTGAATAACAAACTGCTTCTTTCTTGGAACAGTTATTTCGTATTTCTTCTTTATTATAGTTCCTTCTTTACTTCCTTCCAACTTTGATGAGTGCACACACTAATACAACTTATGAATTTCTATGGATCCTCGGACTGCTTTCGGCACACACCTTTCTTAACGGCACCTTCTCTCTGACTTGGACTTTCTCTTCTTACCTAATTTCTTTTTTTCCTTCCCACATACGGTATTTTGTTATTACAAAGTTTAACCTTTCGTTTACATTATCGCATTTCTGGCGATACCTGCATGCAATTTGATCTTGCGTCGTCGCCATAATATCTCGTATTTCATAGAGATTTATGTTTTTGTATATTATCGCATTTCTGGCGATACCTGCATGCAATTTGATCTTGCGTCGTCGCCATAATATCTCGTATTTCATAGAGATTTATGTTTTTGTATATAAAATTCTGCTGATAAGACACACTAATCGATTGTTTATCGTTAAATTAACGCCTAACTCAGGATGTTTATATATTTCTTTACACATCTATTTCTTTTATTTATAATTATATTTAATTTATCTCTTTTTTTTGTGTTATTTATTGGGAAAAGTTTCCATAGCAAATGAGAAACTCCAACCATCTAACTTCACATTCCTTTCTCTTTTTAATTTCGACTTATTTATTCGTACAATTAATGATTCATCACAAGAAAATGCGTGATAAACGATTGTACAGTTGCGGATCTCCATAGTTGCAGAAGACAACAAAACCAGAACGGGAATCTTTTCACCATCCAGTGGCTAGTCTTTTATACCCATTCGATTTTACATAAGTAATCACTTTATTTAACATAACAATATTTAAGTTACTCAAAAGTAATGTACATTTTCCTTTACTTAGTATTAATAAAATTATACAATTAACTCCAGTTTTACAATTATTATAAATATTATTAAATTTAGAAAGAACGAAGTTGCTTTCTTTTCGTACTTCCGTCCAACATGGCCAACCACAGACTGTCTCAACCAGTGGCAGATTGAGACCGGTTGAGGCCCCAGGTGCAGAAAAAAATATTGGGCCCTTAAAAAAAGAGAGAATCAAGGGAATAAAAATACATAATTGACCATATTTTTAAATAAATAAAACATATTATGTACTATTTATATTTTATTTCAGCAAAATTTTAAATATAATATAAATGTACAGAATTTTACTTGAAATTTAAATATGAAAATATTTAAATAAATTTTTTCTAGGTTTTAGTTTTGCAAACTTGCCAATAATCTCTTAACAATCAATACTTTTAAGTATAATTCGGTCTCTACATATCAATATAAAATAGCCATGTTATTTAATCTTTGCTTTGACAATGAATTTCTAAGGTAATTTTTTACTCTTTTCATACAAGAACATACTTTACATTACAGCATACAAGAACATACTTACATACTTTTTGCAGTATTGCCAGTGTAATTTTTATATTCAGCATACGGTAATTGTTTGTCAGTGTATTTGGGCTTTGGTTGTTAATGAAAATAAGCAAATATAAACATACTATCAGGTTTTACTATTAATTGGAAACTTGTACGTAATTATAATTGCATTAGAAAAATATGTAAAGTTGACGCTTTGTGGGCCCTCAGAATTTGGGGCCCAGGTGCCCGCCCGGTGCACCCGCCGTTAAATCCACCTCTGGTCCCAACCAATTGCCTCCACAGCTCAACACAGGTAACAAAACATTTAATCATTTTTTCGTCACATTTATTCTAATAAAAAAGTCTAACCAGAAGCAAATTTTCTATATCCTTATACCATGGTGGTAGTTTTTTTGGTGGCCACAGTGAATCTATGTGGCCTTTGGTCTTAACAAGTCTGTGTATTCCTGATATAAAGTAAATATTTTTCTATTTATAACATATATCAAATATTCAAATCTCAAGAAAAGAGAGAGGGGGAAAAAACAAAAGGTTATTGATCTATTGATTTTCAAAGTGTACATATGGTTTTTGAGGCATTCTGTACTTGTAATTTCTTTTATAATGTCTTGAAAAATGATTGAATTTGAATTAAATTAAGTACTAATGAATTTAGCATTAATAAATTATTTAGAAATAGTTTATTTTTGGTTTCTATTTTTATTAGTTCACAAACACTTACATGATATTACTTAGATACATGGTGGATTTTTAAAACATATTTCAATATATATAAATATACAATGCAAAATTAAATGATAATTACTGTATAATGTAAATAGTTATAATTTACTTATGCAATTTAGCATTTATATATTATTATTTAATTTCTGCTACATAACAAATATTCTTAGTTTTATTATATAAGTGTTCCTCAAGTTATGAACATAATTTTTTTGTAGGCTTTATTCATAACTCAAAATTATACTTACATTGAACCAAAAGATATTGATTATTCTTTGCACACTATATTATGAAATGTATGTTATTAATTGAACCAATCAATAGTTTTTTAATCCCAGAGATTTAAATATGCCAGGAATTCAATTTTAAGCTGAAATATATAAAGATTTCTGATAAAAATTCCATTATCATGAAATACTGGAGTTTTATGTTAAATAACTGTAGTTTTTATGATATATTTATTTCTGGATTATTTCATTTTTATAATAATTAAAATTTTTTAATAATTGAACTTTTCTAAAATTTGAAAATAAAAAAATGTACAAAACTTTGTAACTTTTGAAGATCAAATACAGATAGTCCCAACTTACAGCCCAATGATGAAATCTGTTAATTCTATGATTGCTCAATATAATTCAATGGGTTCAAATCCCTGACAAATAGTATGATATACAGAAAACATCCTTTTCTCTGTCTGGTATTTGTAATTTTGTTTTCAATAAGATAATGTATAGTTCCTAGTAAACATTAGTAGCAGGAAATCCATAAATTTTATGCATTTATGATTTATGACCATTCTGACTTATGACTGCAGGATTTGAAATAAAATCCTTTTGTAATTTGAGGACTATTTTTATATGATTAAGTATGTTTACAGAGGTTTAGTTTGTTGAGCATTATTTTTAAATTTATAATTTTAGAGTATTTTTTATTTTCATTAGAAATTTAAATATTTAATGCAGAAATTGTAATAACATAAAATTTTATCATTTTTTTAGCTTCAATATGCCAAATCACTTTGTGAAAAAAATATTAAATCACTTGGTGGGACCAATTATACTTCACATAAAGAGAGTGGTTTATTACCAACAGATGTGTCACCTATAAGTGGAAAAGTATTATCTCATTCAGTAATTATGGAAACAGCTTATTGTAGACAGTACTTTACTAAATACCTTGAAAAAGAAGAAAGTTATTCTTTAATAGGGTAGGTTTTTAAAATTAAATCTTAAAAATTTATGATAAAACATAATTTATAAGTACATTTCTCAAATTTTTATTTCTGATTCCCTTGTTTATAAAGAAATTTTTGCAACTCCTGTTCAGTTACAATGAAATACAAGCTGTTATTTAACTCTAGAAATGTATTCCATAAAACAGGAGTGTTAACTGAATTGGCACTATATACATAGCATAGTTCCAATGAGGAAATGCAATGTGCTTTCAAACATTATAATTTATTATAACCCATTTAAGAATTATTAGGTTAATTAAACAATAGTAATGATGATAAATATGAATTAGTAAATACATTTTAAAGTTTATAGAGCTTTAAATATCGTTTTTATTCTAATTATATCAACAAATTAACATAGTTTAGGCAGAAGAAATAAATTTATTAAATAAACTGTACCCTAATAAAGCCCTCTTTAGCAGTAAACAAAACTTTTCACACACTTATACAGATTAGAATTTGAACATTACTCATAAATTCAGTGTTATATCCAAGATTATAGTAAACACAACTGGGATTAGCCATCGGGAAAAAACCAATGGAAGAAAGCCACTGGGGAAAAACCAATGTCTGAAGTGCACTGGAGGAGGCATTTTGCCTGGAAGGAAGAAAGCATTCATTCAAACCATTCACTCTATGCCATTTGCATAATGTTGGATGGAATTGGGAATTCGAAACCGAAAGAAGCAAGCAGAGACATTTGTAGCCTAAAAATTTCATAAGGATAAATTAATTATTTTGGCTCTGCAAAGTCTTCAAGTTAATAAACCAAGAAGTTAAATTATGTCATTTATCTGTATCATTTCTATTAACTTTATATTTCAAAAGAAAATTAAAATTTCGAAGTAATATTTAAAACAAGCAAATAAAAGCTGAAATAAGACATAAATCAATAAATTGTACAAAAATCATTCATTTTTATTTCAATTTTAAATATTTTTATTATTGTAGATGCCACAATGTTGTGACATAGTCAGATTTGTGATGACATTTATGTAAGTAAAGTCAAAATAAATTATTAATTTCTAACCCATTTTGCCAAAGTAACATCATCAGCTGATACCTATTACATATATATGGGAATGTATCAGATGATATGAATGGATAGTTAACTGTCAATAATTCCCCAAAATTCTCATCTTCACCCAATGGCCAGAGATAATAGACCTCTCTTAAAAAATTATATAGCCAAAATAGGAAGATCTAAACTTTTTCTAAGGAGTGTATCTGTTGATCTAGGTATTCAAATATAGCAACAAATAAAAAATAACAATCATATAGGCTAAAAAACTCATATATGTCTACATAAGTTTGGACACAGAAATTCCATTTGTGGAATTTTTGTGTCCAAACACAGAACTGTTTAGCAGATAAATCAATAGACTGTTTGTGTTCATTGAAAAGCTATTTCAATAAAAACTGTAAATAATTGTAAAACAAATACTATCATTTTTTTAATATTATTGAAATGTGACATATTTCTTGTCACTGCTTTTGCTGTTCAAATCTTTCACAAACCCCACAATATTAACCTGATTTTTTTTTATGTCATTAATGATGGTTCATCCAGTACCATAAAACGAAGTCAAATCACTAAACTTTTCTCCCAAGTCAAGTTTCTTAATTATACGAAGCCAAATCACTAAACTTTTCTCCCAAATCAAGTTTCTTAATTATTTCTGCTTTTTCGACCGTAGTCAGTGTCTTATGTTTTTGTTTTTCATTTTTTCCGATTCGTGACATTTTTCCGAATACTGTATCAGTGTTTGTTATTTATCTTTACATAATGTCACAAATAGGAAAAAATGAAAAACAAAAACACAAGACACTGATTATGGTCGAAAAGGCAGAAATAATTAAGAAACTTGGGAGAAAAGTTTAGTGATTTGGCTTTGTTTTATGGTACTTGGATGAGCCACCATTAATGACATTAAAAAAAAATGTGACATATTTTTCAATATAATTAAAAGATTAAATATAAAACAATCTAATATTTTTTGTTTTCATTTTTCATAGTTTTTTTTGCCTCATTTTGTTTTTCCTTGCTAAAATAGGCATTTTTTTAACTAAATATTTTTTAGAATCTCAAGATTCTTGAGAATTTCCTTGAAAGGGAATTTCTAATCTGGAGAAGTAAAAATTTGGGAATTCCCGAATCTTGATAAAGCCAAATGTTCAGGACACATAATCACTATTCTAGATGGCATATTTTTAATCTTAATGTAACCTGTATACAATAATCTGTATAGTTCTATCAAAATATATATATTACATATCAAGTATATTAAGTTAATAATTACTAATCAGTTCATTTTTAATATTTTCAAATAGCAAAAGGTCTTGATAATTAGTTTATATTTGTTTCTGAATTTTTAAAAGATTCATAGTAAGTTTACTAATTTTTTTAATAATTTATAATTTTAATTTAGTTTCTGGGAAGCAGTAGAAGAGATGAAACATTCTGATAAGGTAAATCATTTTATTTATTCATTATAAATATTATTAAAATATTTGATCTATTTATCATTATATAATTTGTAAAAAATAAACATATTTTTGTACCAATTTCAAAATTATATTTCAAATAATACTGCTATGAATATATTATTTGCATTATTGTAATATCATTATAAGCTTTTTATATCTATCAAAGTTTTCTAATATAACACTAGGAAGCAAATTTTTGTGTGAAGATTTAACCCAGATTTTTCCCAATTAATTTTTATTTCTTTCTTATTATTATTTTAAATATTTAGCTTAAATATTAATTTACATTACATGTCCTCTGCTTCATGAAATTAGAAATTAAAACTTATGGAACAGAACTGCTATTTTCCTGAAAAACTTAATTTTATAAAGTTTCATTCCATAATCTTTGATATATTTCAATCTAAATTTGTATGTGATGCTAATGAAGATAAACAAATTATTATGCAGATTACATTAATTTAACATTTCTTTTATTGAAATTAAAAAGTAATTTAATCTTTCAACTAAATTAGTAGATTTTTTTCAGTTATATTGTGAAAAATATAGAGTATAGATTTTATTTTAAAATGTTGTAATTTAAAATATTTAGTTTATAATTTGAAAATTAAAACCAAGATTTTATAAAATATAAAATCTATTTCATAGTATATTGCATAAATAATTCATAATATTTATTTATTTAGAAAATGTGGCATCAACTTGGAAATGAAATAGTTCAGTTATATATTAATAATCCAAATAGCAGTGTAAAATTGTCAAAAAATATTTTAAAGGGAATAGAATCATTTATTATGGCTAATAAGGTATGTTTAAATATGTTTATATATGTATTCTTTAGTCTCTCTATTTTTATTCATTTATTATACAAGTTGATAATCAAAAATCCAGCAACCTTGTGACCTGAGGATTGCCAGATTCTCAAAGATTTTGGATTTTTGATGTATATATATACAGGGTGCCCCAGAAAGAATTGATAAGCCTGAGATACCTCATAGTAAATCTATTGGGCACTCAAAATAAAATACAAAAAAAATGTTTTCCAGGTAGTACTTAAGATATGTCATTTTTTTTTTAAATCGTATTCATTAAATGCTTCATGAAAAATGTTGTTTTTTATGAAGCCCTTATCATCAAGTACAGTTTAAGACAAGAAATAATTGAATTTTTAAAATTTTGTTATTTAGTCGAATTTACTCTTTCTGCATATTAATAGCAATAACCTCGTATTTACATTAGATAAAAGGATGTATTATACCATTTTGAAATCTGTATTAAACACGCATTTTTTTAAAATAGTTGGCCGCTTAGGCTTTCATACATTTTTTTCACCAAGTACGCTTAAACTTTTACAAAAAACTATTTACCACTCGTTCATATTTACATTTCAATTATATAAATAAATCAATGTTTTCTCAACAATGAATTTCAAATTTTTAATAAATTATTTTAAAAATACAAAAAAATTAAGCCAGTTGATTAATCATATTTTAAAATAATAATAGTTAGCAATTATAAAACTGTTAATTCTCTGTATTAAATATTAATATTAATAATAGATGTTATGATGCCTATTAATATACAAGATTTATGATTAACATTTTTAATGGATTGACATCAATAGGCTATCAAATTTTTTATTTCAATCATTCGTTTTGCAAACAGATGATATCATGTATAATTTATGTAATCGATAAAAATTATAAAAAAATAATTATAATTTTGTGAAAGAAAAAAATACATATGCTGTTTATTTATTTTAATCATATAATTATATTAATAATGTCTTAGCTGCATTTCCAGAAAATATAACCTTCTCTGATAACAGCATAAGTGAAAGCATCATACTTTACTTTTAGATAAATAAACTAATCCTTCATTTCTTGAATTTTCATATATTATAAATATAAAAAAATGAATTATCAATATGTATATTTTATCTATATTATTTGCTATAATAATAATATATGTGTATATATGTAATATATATTAATATATTTAAAACTTATAAATAATTTCAAAATTGCATTTTGTCTCTTTCAGGCTATTCTTTTTTATGGTAGTGATTTTAATCCATTGGATCTTCCATTACCAAGGAAAAATAATCATGACTGGGGTTTATTACATGAAGAATCTCCAAAAAATAATTTTCTTTATTGTTTTAAAGAGGTAAAGCATTCATTTATAAAATATTTAACTTGCAAATATAACCTAGGCCAATGACCCTTCTTGCCTTTCTCTAGCTGGACCTAAACGTCAGACATGCAGATAGCATAATTATTTTATAAGATTTATTTCATTTCTAAAAATAGGTTAACACACATTTTCTGGAGATATGGGATCATTCAAAACTGATAACATTGAAGTTAATGGAAATTTCATATTTGATTTACAAATTCATCTTATATTATCCAATCATATTCATAAATTGAAGAATAGATGCATTTGTATATTTATTTTTTATAGTTCATTTTTGTATATTTTTGTTATTTTCTTCATTCCTGTAAACTAAATGGATTGTAATAAATAATGCAATATATTATATACAATCTATTTAGTTCTTCTAAAAGATGCATTGATGTGTAAGACAAAAGAAGAGCATTAAACAGAATGATGAAAAGCTGCAATGTGATTTTTTTTTTAATGAATGATAATTTGGAAGTATGTGAAAAATTTAAGAAAGGCACAAGATATAACTGCATGTGATATAGAAGGATAAATATGGCATGGAATGAATCTGGAGTAGTTAATAGGTGGTGATAATATCTTCATGAGATTTTTACAGCAGTTGTAGTAAGAGATCATAGTAAAAAACTTACAAATAATATAGTGGATGACTCTGAGCATAAAATTAATTAGCATGAATAAAAGTAAACAAGAAGCCAAATAAGTAAGATAAATTGTTTATTCACTGATTTATCTTACTTATTTGGCTTATTGTTTACTTTTATTTAATATCTAAACTAATAAGTATTTCAGTATAATAATTAATGTGGAGAAGTTGAGAGTGCAAAGGATGCATTTGAAGAGTGATAAGAACATTGATAGATGCAGTTCTGGATAAGATGTTAAAAATGTGATGAATAATGTGTTCTGGAATGGCTATGACACCTATGTAAGTTGTATTGATGAATAATACAATTCTAAGTGATTGAATTAAGGCTGTGATTGTCCCCATCTGCATGGGAAAGGATAAAATATCTGAATATAAGAATTATAGAATGTGTTTGTATGTATGTATGTATGTATGTATATATATATATATATATGTGTGGTATAATGAAATATCTTTGTTTTAATTATTAATTATTTATATTTTATTTTTTTTGTTCAGTTGGCAACACAAGTTGTTGGCTGCCATGTTCTCTGGTTTTGAGTTGAAATAAAGTTTTCATTTACTCTTTGATGTGTTATTAATATGATTAGCACTCCATAGATGTGGAAAAACATCAACATCACCACATTATATATGCTTAAGCTAATGTTGGGTCCATTTATTTTTAATGCTATAAATATTTTCTGTTTAATATATTATCACAAATACTTGAATTATTATATTAGTTATTGTAATTTATTATTTTATAAAAATTATAATTTTTGAAATAACGATACTATTGATATTGATTTAATTTTATAATATGAAATGATGAAATGATGAAAAATAAACAAATACAGTGGACTCTTGATTTTACAAGAGTCCACTGTATTTGTTTATTTTTCATCATTTTATCATTTCATATTACACACTTGTACAGACCCCCAATAAAGTTCATAAATGGGAATGCATTAATTAACATTAGGGACTTTTTGGGACTAACTAAATAGTTCGTAAAAACGTGAGTCCACTGTATAGTTTAAAAATATTAAAATATTATTTTAAAATTTTGTGAAAAAAGAGTTTACATAACTCAAATGATTATTTATTTAATATTTATTAAAATTACCAGTATATATTAATGAATATTTATTAAATAGTCATTATATTAAGTTAATCAGTTATGATAGTTTTAAAGTTTTTATGATAATTTAAAAAAATCTTCAAACAAAAAAAATAAGCATTAAAGCTAAAAATTAAATTTATTAATTTAGGGAATGGAACTGTTTAACCATACAGCTACTTTTAAACGTGAAAGTGATTTTCCTCTCACTCTTCAATATTTGGATAGCTTAGAATCATTAGTTAATCATAAATATTTCAAGTCAACAGAACAAAAAAATAAAGAATTAACTAAATTGTCTCCTGTTGTTTATGTACAATCAGATTGTAACACACCATCTGAAAGAGATTCATATATTCAAGAATTAATGAAATATATTAAGATTGATTCTTACGGAAAATGTCTACATAATAAGGATTTATCTGAAAGGTAACTTATACAATACAGTATATTTAAAACATTATAAATAATTGTTAATTTAAAATAAAATTTATTTCAATATATAAAATATCTCTTGAAATATGATAACAGAGATTTTATATCTTGTAAAATATATAAAATATCTCTTATCATATTTAAGAGATATTGAATGGAATTCCTGACTTATATAAAATTTTTGGCAGTGTGTAATTTTAATTTTTGTGTAAATCAAATTTACCTACATAAATTATTATGATAAAATTAAAACATTGTGCACTGAGTGTAAAGTTTGCTAGCAAAGCACAAGATATGATATACTGTTGTAATACTATGCATATATATATATAATTTACATCATTTTATAATAATTATTATGAATGCTTTAAAATAAGTTTATTATTATGATTTAACTATCAGTAATAATGTTATTGATTGTGTGATTACTTTTGATTAGATCAGTTTTTCACTCTCATTGCAATATCGTTATGTAAAATCACGATAAACCAAATTGTAAAGATTATTTTTAAATGTTTTTCCATAATAACTTTTACATAAAGTGAAAGTTGCTAACGTTGGATTTATATAAATCAGAGAACTTCTGTATATATTTCAATTTTTACAGTATTATCATTGAATGAAAAGCATAATAAACATTTAAAATATATCTAAACATTCCTTCATATGCAATATATTTTAAAATATAGAAGTTTCCTTGAAAAAATAATTTAATAGAATTTTAAAAATTCAAATAATTTTTAAAATTCGATTAAAATTAGATTTAAATTATTAAATTTTAATAATTTAAATCTAAAATAATCTTTGATATTTAAAATTTTAAACTCATTTTCAACAATAAATAATCTTAAATGCCAAATAATAATTTTTGACTTCATGATAGGACAGAAGAATTTTTCTCAACTTTAAATGTTTTTTATTATTATATATCTATTACAAAATAATTGTTTTCTAAGAAAATGAGAAACAAAGGAATAAAATACATGTTAATTTGAAATATGTGGATTTTATATTTTTGCTTTAAACAGAAATAAAATTTTATTAAATATTTATGATATTAAGTTCAAGTCAAATTTATTTAAAACATTGATTATTTAGTAACTCTTAATTAATAAATATAAATTTGCAATACTGATATTTGCATTGAAAATGAATTTTAATATTTATTATAATAAATCATTAGTTACAAATATATTTTTGCTTTAATAGATTTCATTTTAAAACTTGCAAAATGTTGAAAATATTTTATTTATATATAAATTTCATAATAATTTACAGAGAGAGAATTTTTTTAATAAATGTATTGAGTATAGGAATGTTTATAAATTTAAAGTTATAGGAATTTCTGATTTTATATATATTTTTTTGTTAAATTTTCATAGTTTAATAATAATTTAATATCAGAACATAACTATTTCAATTAATTGGTGTATTATTTATATATGTAATTGGTGATACCAATTATATATACAGTCAAACCTCTTTAAGCCGCCCCTCTATAAACCGCCACCCTCGTTATTTGCCTGATGAAAGCCGATAACAAATCTCCTCCTTTATGTTAAAACATGAAATTCCCTCTATAAACCGCCACCTCACCAATCGCCAACCACCACTCATTTCTGGAGGCAAAACCATTTTATTAGTAAACAAATCAGTTGTTTAAACTGCCAAAACAATCGAATGGCAAGGTCAACCAACACAAATAGAAACACTAGAGAAGATGGCAATTAAGTAATTTATCTGTTAACATTTATTAGACTGTAATCTCGCACCTGTGACTATTCACATCCCTGTTTTCAAAATGAGCTATTCCAAAACTTTAAACGGATTTTTACAAAATAACCGTTTAAAATAGGAGAAGACTGGAGAGCCATAACCTCGACTTTGCGGAAGAAGAAGAACAGTTTAAACCATTTTTTTATAAATCAACTGTTGTGAGTATCGTTGCTGTTTCTTACTCGGAAAAATGTCAAAAACGACATTAGATGTTCACGAAAAGATTTTAATTTGTGAATATAAAAATAAAAATCCTTCTGCTACTCAGCAATTTATTTCTGATCACCTTTAATTAAATGAAACAATGTCATTCTAGTCTATACATGTTTTCTCACATGTTACCATAAACTGCCACCCTCCTTTACCGCCAGAGAGGACCTTTGAACTGATGGTGGCGGCTTAAAGAGGTTTGACTGTATATAGTCAAATAAATCTAGAATTAAACAAACACATCTTTTATAAATTAAAACTGTAATATTTAAATATTGCAAATTTATAAATATAGGATATATTTATGTCTTTCTCCACAAATTAGTTCTAATAAACGTATTCAATACTATATTTAAAGGTTATCAGATCCAGTTGAAGGTATGGATAATGAAGAATTCTGGGAACTGTTATCAAATTATAAATTTTCTATTTCTTTTGAGAATGCAGTTTGTAATGATTATATAACAGAAAAATTATGGCGTCCTCTTTCAGTAGGTTCTGTTCCTATATATTATGGTTCATCTTCTGTCAAGGTAAAATCATTTTCAGTAAATTCTTTATAAATTTTATAAAAATCAAATAGGAACTTATTACTCTAGATATTTATTACAGGACTGGCTTCCTCATAACAACTCAGTTATTCTTGCATCAGAATTTGATTCACCCAAACATCTTGCAGATTATTTACATATGCTAAATTCTAATAAGACTGCTTATGAATTACATCTTCATCATAAAATATATAAAAAAATCACAAATAACCTTTTGAAAGAAACCATGGTAAAACGAAAATGGGGCATCAATAATGATTTTGAAAAAGGAAATTTTATTGAACACTTTGAATGTTTTGTATGTGAAAGAATTTCTCAGAATTTTAGAGCAAAACAAAATGGAATGCCACTTACTAGTTATCAAGCAACTGTTTCTCATTATGGTTGTCCAAAGCCAACTTCACCTTTAAAAAATAAATCAATTCCTATTAGTTGGTGGGCTGAACTATATGATAAATCAAAGTATGAAGTTGTTACTTTAAGACAATTAATGAAAGAATATTCTAATTTTACTGAAAAGCAATATTATGATAGGGTTATAAAATTATTAAAAACCAAAAATCTTAATAATTTATAATAAATATACTTTATATAAATTTATTTTTATAATATAAAATTGTATAGTATAAATACTATTTATATCTAGTCAACCTTATATATCAACTTATAAAATAAAATCTAAACTAGCTTTCAGTTTAGATTTTGCTTTATTTTAATTTGGACCTAGTTGTCAATTTGGTTTATCAACTTATATATATACATATTTTGCAAGTTTTGGCTTGCAAAATATCAGA
>AYEL01055085.1:0-26010 GCA_000484575.1 Olivierus martensii
TAGTTATTAATATTTATTTTTTATTTTTTGGAAAATTGTTTAAAATTTGAAATTACATAACTTAAAATTGTAGGTTAGTTAATGTTCAAGTTAGGAAATCTCTATATACAGTGTGGGCCAAAATAAAACGAACTTGACATGGGAGAAGACTTCTTGGTTGGGTTCAGTTTATCTTGGCCCACCCTGTATAATATGTATGAAATAAATTATAATAAATAGAAATAATTTAATAATTTTAAGTTTAAGTAATCTTGAACTTATGACAGATTTAGTTTGAATATAGGTCTTAAGTTGATACAGTCAAAGATAATTTATATCTATGGGTTTCTCTCTACAATATTTATCATACATATATAGTACATTATCATAATAAACCTAACAGGAATTAGACAAAAAAATGCTGTTAGTACATCAAATCATTTTATGTACTAACATGCATATGAATTGTATTCACTAATCACAGAACTCATCAATTATATCACTGTTGTAAGTTAAGGACTGCTTAAGTGTATTATAAAATTCTAGTTTTGCATATAGGATAATATATAAATATTTTAATTATGTAAATAAGAAATAGAGATAATGCTGAATAAACAAGTATCTATTATAATTAAATTAATATTTCAGAGCATTCAAAAAAGCAGTAAATGATGTAATTTTATCAAGACGTGCTATAAGAAACATGAATACTCTGTAAGTAAGCATAAGAATTCTGTATGTAAAAATATATTTATAAAAATATACCTACTTTAATTATTCATTTCAGTTATCCAGATGCCACTCCAGAAGAGCTAGCAACTGTCGATAATGTGTGTATCATTTGTCGAGAAGAAATGACAGGAGGAGGAAGTAGCAAAAAACTACCTTGTAATCATATATTTCATGCTACTTGTTTACGTTCTTGGTTTCAAAGACAGCAAACATGTCCAACTTGTCGTATGGATGTGCTCAGTGTAGCAACTCCAAATAGTACAAATGTTCCCAATGCAAATGTGCCACCGGTTCCACAAGAACAGCCTCAACCACCACCACCACAGCCACCACCATTTATGAACTGTAAGTGTAAAATTTGAATCACAACTGTTTGAGCTACAGCTTCTCCCTGACTTATGTAAATTCGTCTTTACATAAAATATTTTAACAACTTTTTTTAATAATTTTTTCAGATATAGAGTAGGGTAGAGCATAAACATCTACTGCATTATATGTTACAAGTTCAAATATGTTAATTTACATTATTGAAATATCATATTACTGGTTTTATGTCTGTATATTATTTGTTGATCTTAAATATCAAATTACTAGTATGATATTGTTCCATGCAGAATTTCATGCCTTTCAGTCAAGGAACATGGTTCCATATAGGTCAAAGAATATGGTTCCATAATGTTTTATAGGTGCAGTCATAGTAGTCACATATCCCCAAGAGTTTTTAATCCAGAATTTAAAAAAAAAAATTTTTTTCCTGACTGACTTAAAATTTGAAAAATAAAAAAGTAAATTTCTGAAACATAGCCTTTACATAAGTTGGGGAGTGATTGGATAAGTATTTTAGAATAAATGCAATTTGATTAATTTAATTCTTCAAAATATAAATAAATTTCTCTATTTCTAAAATTTATTTGAAAAATAGCAAATATAAAATAAGCAGGATATAGATTAAATGGAGCTAATCTTCAACTCTTTCAATGTAAAATAAATAATACTATTGAATATCAAGGATTCTAAAATTTTGGAGGTCAGTAATTAAAATGCTTTGGTAATACAGTGCAATATCCCTTTTTTGGAAGTTTTGTTTTCAAGGATTCCCTCGAAAACATGAATTGAAAAATAAATTTCTGACTCATCTAAATATAAGGGAAGACCTTTTTAAAAAAATCAATTGTAAAAAGTAAGAATCATCTTAGAATTTGAACTTCTGCAATAAATATACAATTATAAAGCAAGATTTTGTTAGGCTATTTTTTGAAAGAAAGAGAAGCTTATGAGATCAGTATACTATCTATCTGATTTTTGTTCTCCTCCTAACATTTTTTGAACTAATTAGTATATTTTCATGAAATTTGGTAATGAAGTTCAACAGTTGAAGGTCACCTCAGTGCTACATCATTTAACTCTCTAAGCTGAAATCATTTAAAAATGGTTGTCATTCAAACTTTTGAGATACTCTCTTAATATAACCTAAGTTAAGTTCAGTTATTTGATTTTTATGAAATTTAGCAAGATGATAGGTCGTTGAATATAATATCAGTGGAAAATGAATTAATCTTTTACTTCCATATATTTAAAAATGGCTGACATTTAAACTTTGAAGATTTCATTCTAATATCTTTTGAAATATTTGATTGGTTTTTATAAAATTTAACAAGATGAGCAAGCCATTAAGATTAAATTCTAAGTAACATTAATTATCTCTATATATTTATTTATAAAATGGCAAGCATTTAATCTTTTGACATTATTCTATAATAAAGGAGAAAGAGTTATAAATGATGAGATTATCCAGTATTTTATCATTGATTTAAAATAGCACTAAAAACATTAAAGCAGGGATAACATATGGCTTACCTCTATTGCTTATATATTGATTGCATTTTATAAAATATTCTTTTCTATTTTTAAATCCTGTTTTTGTAAACTTTACAAACCTGTAGTTATTATTAGCACTAAATGAGCAGTCATAAACAATTTATAACAATAAAATCTATTTTTATATATAATGTTTTCGGTATTTTCATACCATCTTCAGTACAATCCAAACTAAAAGTCAGAATTATTTTACATGTGAATTCTAGAACAAACAGGTCAAAAATTGCATAATTTAAAACAAATTTACAGATTTTGCATAGTGTATTGTTATGGCTACAAAAATTTAATTTAGTTGCTGGAGAATGCTTTTTATGTTTCTTGTTTATACTTGCACAGTAAAATATCTAAAATGAAACCCATTCTAACAGATATAAATACTTAGGTATATAATTAAATACAACATATAATGTATCTGTAACTTTTATAATTAACTTTATGAAAAAGTCTGCAATCTCAAATCATCTTGTTTACTGCTAAGTGCCATGCTTTTGACACATTATCAATTGGTTGTTTATTATTAATGTTGCCTTCTCTCATTCATTTCAGCATTTCTATAGTCTCATGTGAGACTTTGATTATGTACTGCATGTCTTTATGATCCTGGCATTGTCCCAGTTAATTGTTACGTCTTCTTCATATGCTAGTTTTGCTAATGCTGTTATAAACTTACCTATTCTGATGTCATTCTTATGCTTCTTTAACTGTGGCTTTACATGTCTTTGTCATTTCTTAGCCTGCTAAAGATAGTAAGTCCTCTTTTAAATGCTTTTTTGTTTTTTAGTTAGATTCTTAACTGTTTTCATATTGGCCATAGGTGTTAGTGGGATTACATATTCTGCTCTTTGATTGTTCATTGTTCTTGATGCCTTCAATCTCATTACCATCCTTGTCATTATTTGTTCTCTCAAATTTGCGTTTTATTCCCCTATATGCATTTCATGAATTTCAATGTAAAACCATGCTTTTTACTATAATGTTCCATACAGCAAATGCATATATGTGCATTTTGTTATTCTATAATTATATCATTATTTTGTCTTTAACACAACAGCAGATGTTTAACTCAAAAATAAAACAGTGTATATATTATACAATAAATGATGATTATGAAATAACCAAATGAACTAGCCAAACTTCCCTTGGCAGATAAAGTTTAAATTACATTTTATTACAACGATTATTATTTGAATTAAAGCTATGGTGCCACCATCTATTGAATTAATAATTAATTAATTTTGAATTTAGCACTAAGATGGCGCCATCTAGTAAGTAATGATTAAACTATAATTTACAAATTTATTTTCCCGAAATAAAATTTTCGTCACTGCACTGGAGTCAAACCGGGATCTTTGGGTTAACACCCCAATGCCTTATCCAGTTAGACCATGGTGACCTATGGCGGAATTCCACTTCGGGAAGCTTAAGTAATTATCGCTATGGAAACTTACCAGACTAGGCCGAAACTAGCACTCCCAGGCGGGATATCTATGTAGCCACGGGCCCTCTTGGCAAACCTGGGCAGATGGCCTAGTCCGGTAAGTTTCCATAGCGATCATTACTTAAGCTTCCCGAAGTGGAATTCCGCCATAGGTCACCGTGATCTAACTGGTTAAGGCGTTGGGGCGTTAACCCAAAGATCCCGGTTCGACTCCGGTGAGGTGACGAAATTTTATTTCGGGAAAATAAATTTGTAAATTATAGTTTAATCATTACTTACTAGATGGCGCCACCTTAGTACTAAATTCAAAATTAATTAATTATTAATTCAATAGATGGTGGCACCATAGCTTTAATTCAAATAATAATCGTTGTAATAAAATGTAATTTAAACTTTATCCTGATTCAAATAATAATCGTTGTAATAAAATGTAATTTAAACTTTATCCACCAGGGGAAGTTTGGCTAGTTCGTTTGGTTAATTCATAAATGGTTTATCCCCTGTTAGTTTGTTGTTAATATATGATTATGATGATTATGCTTAACAAGTATTTTCATTCTCAAGTTTTTTTATATTAACTATATATTTTAAATAAAAATATTTTAATAATAGGGCCAGGTACAATGCCTTTTCCATTCTGGTTGCCTCAACAGAATCAGCAGCAGCAGCAACAACAACAACAACAATCAGGTATGAATTTTATTTTATCACTTATTTACTATTAGTTTTTTAATAACTTTAAATGTAATAAGAAATTATTGTATACCAAAATATTTCAAATATAAACAATCTTTTTAATATAAATATATTATAAAATACATTTTATTATATTTAATATTTCATAATAATTTTTTTAACAAAGCTGCTGCTGGTGGATCAGCAGAAGCAACACCTTCAGCATCAGGAAGTACTACTACTACTGCTAGTGGAAGTAATCAACCATCTTTTGTTCCTCCATTTCCATTTCTCCCTTTTTGTATGTATATGAATTTGCAATAATTTAATAAGAATTTCATAAATATTTTGTAATGAAACAATAAATATTTCTAGTTATTCCACCACCACCTCCAGCTCCTGCTACAGATCTCAGGAGACTTTCTTTAGAAGAACTACAAAATATGGAAGGGCACGAACGAGAAAATGTAGAAGCTCGTATTCAATGCCTTCGAAACATTCAAACACTTTTGGATGCAGCTGTGATGCAAATGCAACAATATAGTACTTTAGTTGCTTCAATGAGGTATTTTTTGTATTATATATATATATATATATGTGTGTGTGTTTGTGTTTGTGTGTGTGTGTTTGTGTGTTTTAATCAGTTTCTTTTAATATACAGTAGACTCCAAATTATCTGTGCTGTAGATTAACCTGAGAAGAAAAATGATATTTAATTATTGATAATGTATCTCAGATGCAATATTTGAAAGATTTATAAATGTTACAGATTTATTTTTTTATTATATCTTAGCTAATTGGCAATAAAAATGACAGTTAAAAATTCATATTTTGCAATGATTTGCATTCCATTGTATATAACTACCAATTATTCTTATGTTGTTTATTTTTATTGTAGGATTAAATTTAGAAATAAAGACATTTGATTGAAAATTACATCAGAAACTTTACCATATCCTATTAGAATCTTAAATTTTTTAAATTATCTACTTAATTTCCATACATAATTTTACTGTTCTGATTTTTATTAAGCCATAAATGAATGTCATAGAAATTTTAGAAAATTTTTCCATTATTTTGAATCCACTCAGAAGCTTATTCAAATAGTGAGTTAAAAGAAAGAAAGATAAAACCAAAAACACCCAAAGTTTCACCACAATGAAAATAGAAATTCAGCCAATCAGTGTCCTAACTCTGCAATTTGTCATTATATTGTATTTTTTATAGATAAGAGTACAATATTATTTATTTATAAAAAATTATTTATTCAAGACATCAAAGTACATAAATAGTTGCCATTCCCAACAATTAGAAGAATCTCAAAAAAATATGTACTGTGGTGACCTGAGGTTGGCCCGCTGGAGAATATCACTTCTCATCCGATCATAAGTTAACGGAGTTGACAACTTTATAGTCAGCATCGGGTGAGGAGGTCTCTCCTCCGGCCAGGTCTGAAGTACTCCGTTCTCCACTATTTCCCCAAAATGAAAATAAACACTTTTGAAGTAAACCGCACAAGAACTCCGGCATTGTGCAGGTATTCGGAGGAGTTGCGTGAAGTTATGAGACAGAGGTCTTGGTGTCAACTTCCCGGGAAAAAGGAGAGAGATGTGTTTATTTGTTTTATCGAAAGTGTAGAACGGGGATTTGAACAAAGAAAGGACAGTTGGTTCCAGTCCACCATGGAGAGAAGTTGATTTCAGCCCGAAGCAGAGAACAAATGCCTTTTTCTTTTTTTTAATTCTAATGCAGTTTGTCAGTATTCGACCATCAGTGAAGTCAGTCTTGCAATCGTCGTGCTGCACATTATAACAGTGTTCGTCAGTCCTGAACTTTTTCTTTGTGTTGCATTTGGAAGAGAACTGTTCACTTTCAACGGTTTACGCCTGTTAAGAAAAGGGAAACAACATTACCGAGCCATGAACAGAAGAATCGCTCTTAGAAGACGAACTCTAGCCTTAGCCACTGCCAAAGACACAACTCTCAGATTGTTTGTAAAGGTATTGTCCTTCGACTTAAATTGTCAGGTTTAATGCGTATGTAATTATCACTCTCTCCAATAAAAGAAGATGTTTGTAACTACAGACGTAGTCTCAGTGTCTGTTTTGTCCAGCCTCTCGTCACCCGTCCTTACACACGTCTCACGCTGCTTATAGGCTATCCACCTGTTGGGAACCGTTCATACTTATCTTGCAGACTCAGCGGGCCTCACAGTACATAGTTACTCATCATTTGGCAAATATTTTCTTCTTGCATGTGAATATTCAGCAGTCAATGAATACCACAAGTTTGATGCTGTCTTAACTCTCAGAACTATATAAAAATTTTATACTTTATCATTTTGTTTTATAATCTGTGATTAGACCATAAATGTTTCTTCTAATGTAGATATAAAATATAAGAGTATCTCTGATTTACAGTATTTAAAATCATATTCCAATGTTGTAGAACTAAACATGTTTAATATATTTCGTAAAATTAATATTATAATTATCAAATATAAGAATTGTAGTATTTGCTTATAAGATGATTAGTTCCAATTTCTTGTATTAAATAGATTTTATTTGTAACATTTAATAATTAAAGTCATTAAATATAAGAAAAACTTGTTCATTCAAACTGAGTCTAGTTTTAAGCTATAAGATAAATGGCACCCTAGTTTCTAAATTTCATTCTAATGATAAAATGTTGCAAATATTGAAAACAATACTTGGAAAACTAAATTTTTCCTTTGCATTAATTTTTGAATAGATCTTTACTTGCAGACAGAAACTTGCTTGATTTTTTTAAGGCAAAATGAATTTTTGCATAGCATTTAAACAAGTAATTAGAAACAATTTATTAATAGTATATATCAGGGTTTATCAACTTTTTTCTGTAAACCTGTGATAGTTATGAACTTTGCTTTCTTCATTATCATTCATATTGTTTGTTAATCAAATGGTATATAGTTGAAAAAAAGGTTAAGAACCAATGGTATGTAATTTTGGCAATAATGTGTTCTTAAATGCAAATTTTCAATAAATTTTATTAGTTAATTGAAAAATTTTAACCAGTTAAACATTTTAGTTTGACTTTCTTTCTTTTTTTTAATGTATTTAGTTATCTTTATATCTCTCTGCTTCTGCACTACTGTAAAACAGTAAATTGAAAAACTAGCACAAGACTGCTTCCTTTTGACTTTATTATTCCTACATAGAATAAAAGATATACAAATTGATTTGCTTATCCGTCAGCATAATAATTCATATTTATTATCTTATTTGAATAATTCAAGGAATAAAGATCAGCTCTGAATAGTAATATCAGTATAATATATGAAAATGTAGTATATCAAATAACACTTGCATATGTTAGATCCTTTAATATGATCAAGACTTTTGAAAATTATTGATACCAATTCAGTATTATCAAATTAATGAGTGAAGATATTTACATTTTGGGGAAATATTTCAGGTGAACATTATCCATTCTGAATCAGTTTTGATAATTTTTAGTGCACATGATTTTCTAATGGCTCCCAATAAGATATGCAAATTTCATTTAATTAGATAATATCTTATTGGGAGCCATTAGAAAATCATGTGCACTAAAAATTTAGACACTTAGAATATAATTTAGATCTAGAATATAATAGTAGATTCATGAGAACCTCTCTGTCAAAATGACATTCTCAACAACCTCTCTGTCAAAATGTCAGTTTGACAGAAACTCTCATTTAGATATACAGTAGTGTTTCCCTAATCTGACACATGGTTCCGGGGCTTGTCAGATTTCAGAGATTTGTCGGATTATTGGATATTCAATGGAAAAAAATGGAATTACACAAACAAATACACTCAATTTATTAAGACTTGCCTGTTACTGCTCTTGCTGTTCAAATCTTTCACAAACTCCTCAATTTTATTCCAATTTTTTTAATGTCATAAATGGTGGCTCATCCAATACCATAAAACTCGATTTTTTTAATGTCATAAATGGTGGCTCATCCAATACCATAAAATGAAAGCCAAATCACCAAACTTTTTCCCAAGTCAAGTTTTTTTAATTATTTCTGCCTTTTTGACTACAGTCAATGTCTTGTGTTTTCATTTTTCACTTTTTCCGATTTGTGACATTATGTAAAGATAAATAACAAACATTGATACAGTAAAAACACTATTTTATAGCAAACAGGTGTATAGTACTGAACTTAAAGATTAGTCTGATTATAACACCTGCACAACGAATGAATAGTGACTGACAATTTGTTTACAACATTTTCTCTCTCTGGAACATTGACAGGTTGCGACATGAAAATTTCATGTGAATGGCACGAATGTTCTCAGAGTATTGAACTACTGAAAGTGTTGGACTACAGAGACTCAACTGTAATCGATTAGCAGTCATTTTCAATAGGATTGATTCCATAGAAGGTCCGAATATTGTATATATACTTCATTCATATTGGATAATATTTATCCAAACTAAAATATATGAATAATTTTTATGAAATTCAATTTTGATAATTTTGAATTTATTACAAAAAAGTGTAAAATTAAATATTGGAAAGGGTTATGTTATTATTTAGCGATCATGAACTAATCTTTTGTGTTTTTTTATGTAGATAGTTTTTTTCAGCCTAATGAAAGAAAATATAAAATGATTAAGCATTAAAAAAAAATGGAAATATTAAAAGTTGATAAAAATATTTTATCAACTTATAATATCAGAGACAAACTAAGCACTATTTTGCTATTATTAGTTGCAGAATATCTACAGCTTTATAATATCAAACTTAATCAACTAGATTGTCCAGCATTTGTTGGGCATTTTTGGCACAAAATATTCCCATAATTCTATATATGGAAAATTTTTTTCTGTTGCATTATAATGATATTACCATCATTTTTTATTTGTATATTATTGTTAGTCATTGTTATATCAATGCTGTCACATATTGAATGACAATGGCATTGTCAGATAATAATAATAATGATTTGCTGGATGCCATATCAGTGTAATAATGATTTCATATTTGAGATGAAAGGATGATTTTGGTGTAATCCATTCTAAAATTAAAGAAAAGTTTATATAGATAATAAAAAAGAAACATTACTTCAGTAAATGCAACAAAAAAGTGCTCTTAAATACTTATTTTAAAAACTCTTGACATATGTCTTTATTTGAGGATTAATAAAAGTGTAGTACCTCTCAATAACTCCTAATCTGATTATTGATACAGATATTTTCTGACATATGATTTTGAATTGTAAACAATTTTCCAATACAAATAAATATAATAATAATCATTTTTTTAGCAAGGTTATAAACTAAAATTTATCAATAATTTGTTATTGATTGTAAAGTTAGATAATTTGCATTATATTCATAATGATTATTGCAATATAATGGAAATTATACATATTCATAACATCATGATTGATATTGCATATCCTATATCTAGTGGTAGACTATATACAAGCATATTTTGCTAATACAGCAGTTACATTACAGACCACCACAATAAAAGCTAATCAGAGCCTTTTTTTATTTTCTAGTGTATATAAAAACCTAAAAGCATATTTACACTACTATTCATTAAGAATGCAATAGTACTAGGTCTAAAAAATATCATTGCCAAATGTCCACATGATAAAGCATTTGCTTACCACCTTGGAGGATCTGGGTTCAATTCTGAATCTCACACCTCCAATTTTTTGGAAGAGTCCAGGCATCATTTTCTATGTTTTTATGGTACTTCTTTGGTACTATTTTCTATGTTGACCAATTATATATCGGTATATCTTAATAAAGGGTGAACATATCAGTCTATAAACTGAATTTCTGCATGTGAGTACCAACAACAACAATAGCAACAGAAAATGGAAAACATTGATAGAATATCAAAGTTCCATCGATGTTTTCCATTTTATGTTGCTGCATGTGAAATAGCAACAGAAAATGCTATATCCTTAATCATTCATGTATTGATAATGGAAGTGAATGAGTGAGGTGAATATGATCTATGTTATTCGAAAAATATTATTTTCAATCAGTTACTATTAAAATTATTTTTATTAATTAGAATAAAATAATTATAAATTTATAGTACATGCAGTTATATAATTAATTTTTTTGGAATAAATTTCAAATATAAATAATGCATATGAAATTATTTGTAATTATTTTATTTATAATTAAAATATTATTATTCTCTAGAAGTAAAGAACCTAATACTGCTAAAACTTCACATTCTGATAAAGCAGAAGCATCATCTAATAAAGGTAACTTTATAAAAAGTATGCAGGCTCTCCTCGAGTTACAAACATAACTCGTATATAAATTTTGTTTGCAACTTAGATATTATTGTTATGTGGCCTCAAAAGTATTAAAATCACTTTATATATTGTACAATGGGTGATCGGTTAACGAACACTTTTTTGAAAGATTTTTATGTTCGGTTAACGAAAACATGTTCGGATAATGAACACTTCACAAAACAAACTGTGAGACCCGCGGACTGACTGAATGACAAATAAACCGGATAGCTGTGTGGTAAAGCTGTGGCTTACCATTCTGGAGGATCTGGGGGTCCCACTCCTCCAATTTTTTATGGATAGCTGCATGGTAAAGCTGTGGCTTACCATTCTGGAGGATCTGGGGTCCCACTCCTCCAATTTTTAGGATTCAGTCTTCTGGTTGACCCCATGATGGGTGTTGGTCAGCCTGTGATGATGGCGGCTCTATAAGTGGCCGCCGCCAGATAAAAACTGATTTAATATAAGGAAAATTGCAAAAAGTAATGGTATAACTGAAGATGCTAATTAAGTGAGATGAAAGTGTTATTGCACACAATAGTTTTTGCTTCTTGAATTCAGTCTGGTATGATTGAACTTTTAGAGACAGTAGTAATTAAGCCACTAATTTGGTTGAAATAGTAATTAATTCACAAACAGGTCTTTTTTTCTAAATTAAGTTATGGTAAAGCAAAGATAATTTTGCATTTCATAACTTATTAATAATTTTCATTAAATGTAACATTAATAAGTTAATATATATTAATAATCATTGTTTGTTTTCAATTAGTGCTTTAATAAATTCAATAAAGCAAAAAATGGTGTAATTCCTACTTGGCCTTTATGTTCAGCACAACTGAAATCAGTAATGCTTGCTGCTAAGGATACTTCAACTTGTATGAGACGTAGTAATATAATTACTAATCTCAATCCAGGTAAATTTCTAATTGTTATGTAAATTTTTAATTTTAATTACACAATTAAAAATGAATAATTTCTTAGAAGAATTAGCAGATAAATAAAATGAATATAATTGTTTTAAGAGAGACCTAGTTGAAATATAAAGATTATTAATAATATAGAATGATGAGAGAATTAAAATTGTAATTTTTGAAATGTAATTAATATAATGAATTTAAAAACTTTTGTGGTAATCAGATAATGAGATAAGTAGCTACTGTCCATTTTGATTTGGAAGTCATGCTGATGCCAAAATAACTTAAAAACTTTTGTGGTAATAAGATAATGAGATAAGTAGCTACTGTCCATTTTGATTTGGAAGTCATGCTGATGCCAAAATAGATAATTTCATATTATTTGAAAAAACTAAATATAAAGGTGATTTTAAAACATCAAAGAATTATTTCTTTGGAAGTAAGAAGCAGTAAACCAAATTTTTTCTAAACAAAATTTTGAATAATTTTTTCATTAGATACATGAACAATAATAATTTATTTTTGGAATTGAACAACTATATAAATAATAAATAAAATAAATTCCACAACTACTGGTTTCTTCATCAAGAATTCTATTCTTTGATGCTTAAAATGGTTATTTATTAACCAAAAACATTTCATTAAATTATTTATTAACTACTGTTAAGTGCTATTATTTCAAGGTATAATTAATTCTAATTAATGTGTGAAACTAGATAATTCAATGAAAAATAAGATAGGATTTAAGAATGCATTATAATTTTTCCATTTAAAGTAGTTTTAACTTAGTCCCTAATTTATAAGAATTTAATTTATTAGCAATTTTCAGAAACACTTCATTCTCCACTTTAATCCCAGTTTATTCTCATAGAGAATAAACTGGGATTAAAGTATACAAATATTAATATCACTTTAAATTTAAATAATCAAACTAAGAAAATAACTAATAAAATAAACATGACAAAAATATATGATTATATATAATGAAAAGGAAATTCTTTTTTAGTTTGTTCTAAAGCATTATATTTGGTATTTAATAAAGGTTTTGTTTTTTGAATATTTATGTTAGAATAAAGATTTACCTATTTATAATAATTAATAATAATTATTTATACATTTGTTTTTAGCAAAACTATGTGATCCTTTAGGAAGCTTTAATATTCATACCACACTTTTTCCTGAAACTATAAATGCTACTAATCGTTCAGTCATTATAGTTGGAGCAAGGGTAAGTAAAATGGCATACTAAATTTTAATATTAAAAACTATCAACATAATTAAATATAGTTATATTTAGGTATTTCAAACTATTTATAAAAGTCTTACAAAGTTTTTTTTAAATTACTTATTTTAGATCAGTGGTTCTCAACCACTGTGCTTCGAAAAATTAAGAATGAATTGTATGTATGTAATTGTTTGAATTATATTATTAATAGTCCAATGTGGCTGGCTGGCTGGATGTCCTTTTTTCGGTCGAACTACTTTCGATTTCTATAAATAGGGTATCTTTAGAAAAGTCTAATTTTTGAATGTCTGCAACAGCCAATACATACTAAATTTTAATATTAAAAACTATCAACATAATTAAATATACTTATATTTAGGTACTTCAAACTATTTATAAAAGTCTTACAAAGTTTTTTTTAAATTACTTATTTTAGATCAGTTTATTCTTTGATGCTTAAAATGGTTATTTATCAACCAAAAACATTTCATTAAATTATTTATTAACTACTGTTGAGTGCTATTATTTCAAGGTATAATTAATTCTAATTAATGTGTGAAACTAGATAGTTCAAGTCAATCGATGATCGGTTAACGAACAATTTGAATAACAAATTTTTTCTTGGAACTGATTATGTTCATTAACCGATCACCCACTATATTTTGTAATGTATTTAGTAGTTGTATCAATTAGAAGTTTCACAAATTTGAATAAAAAAATATTATAGATGAAAATACAAGAATATGTATGTATATATTATTGTTATTACATATAAATAAACATAAATAAAAAATTATATATTTACTTACTATGTTTTTTGGAGTCTTTTGTTTTTTTAATCAAATTCCCATTAAAACCTATGGTAAATCCCCCGGAAAGAATTAATCAAATTCCCATTAAAATCTATGGTCAATCGATGATCGGTTAACGAACAATTCGAATAACAAACATTTTCTTGGAACTGATTATGTTCGTTAACCGATCACCCACTGTATTTTGTAATGTATTTAGTAGTTGTATCAATTAGAAGTTTCACAAATTTGAATAAAAAGTTTCGATTTTTGACGCAAGAGTTTATGCAATCTCTATAATTTTGAAATACTGCTTAGTATGTTTAATAAACTGTATGATTTTGCATAATATTTTTTGCTAGAGCATTCTGTCATCATAATGTTTAGAATTCATGAAAAATCTTATGAAGTTTTCTGAAATTTGAAAATGAAATAGCACATTCTTAAGTATAAATGTTTGAAAATCGAGGAGAACCTGGATTAATAATTTCAAACCTACATATCTGATTTTTATATGTAATATCTGATTGAAAGAATCTCTTTTCAGATAATGTTGCTAGTACTTCAGAAATCCCAGAGCCTTCTGATGACCCTCAAGCTGAACTCAGACGGAGACGGTTACAAAGGTTTACTCAATCATCTCATAACATTCCTGATCAAACATCAACAGAAAATGATAACAATCAGACTGAAAATGAATATTCCAGGCATAGTGATTGATCTCTTATTGAACATTAATTGGGAATGAATTCATTTCAACGGGGAAGTTTTTTTTTTGTTTTCTTTAGTTTAAAAACTATAAAAATAAAAATTAAATGTATTTTCAATTTAATCACTATTGTCTTGTATATTTTTGAAAATATCATTGCATTGTATTTTTGCCTAATTTATAATTTAGCAGAAAAAACTGCTTGGTGACATTGATTATCCAATTATCTATATCTTCAAATTAGTGTACATAATTTTTATTATTTTTTTAACAGTTCATCACTCTTCTGAAAATTTACATGAAATAGTCTCTAAAAGCAAGCAGCTAAAAGTGCTGATATTTTTCTCAAAATATTTATATAAAATTTTAGAATAAAAAAGTAGAATTAAACAGAGAGAGAGAGAGAGAGAGAGAGATTAGTTTAAATTATTGGAAATTTATTGTATATAAAAATAATTTAAAAATTCAGTCAAATTCTGCATTAGATTGATCAATTTAAGTTTAATTATTTTTTTGAAAATATAATAAGTTTTGTAAGAAAATAATTAACTACCCACTAAGTAAGAATATCCGCAGTTAAAAGATTTGATTGCAATATGTATTTGTTTACTATGATAGCTATTATTGACGTTTAGAATGCATTTATAAAACTGAATCAACAAAATTAAACTTGATTCTGCACAAACTTTTTGATAATTATATAATTTTCATGCTGCTGAAAGATTGTTTTGAATTACTGATCTAACTTTATTGATTTTTTTTTTTTTTTTTTTTTTTTTTTTTTTTTTTTTTTTTTTTTTTTTTTTTTTTTTTTTTTTTTTTTTTTTTTTTTTGTGAAAATTCTTGATTGTATAAATAGCAGAGTTTAGAAGGAAAAAATATTCATAAAAAAATATTATTTTTTTTATTCCTAAGATTTATGCTGCTTTGTTATTAACATTTGAAGGAAAATATTTTAGTTTCAAATAAACTTCTTTTAAAATATATTTCAGCACTTTTAAAAAAGTAAATTTCTGTTACTTTAGGTATGTTTTCCCCCGTCCAAGTTTATTTTCATGATCTTCCATTTTTATAAAAACAAAAGAACAGATTTGTATAAAAATTCACTGTAAATGTTAATAATTTCAAATAAAATGTTTTTAATATTGTAATTATTGTCTTCTCTCAAGTATTAAAAAATGTTTTGATTTTCGGAAATATTTTTATTAGTTAACTGTTATAAACATATTATTACATGCTAAATCTTTACATTCATTGCATGTTATTTATTGGTTTCATGGAAATTAGCTATTATAGTTTTTTTTTTTATTTTTAATATTATATTCGATAACTATAAAATTAGGACCGTATCTAAATTGTTTTAACACATTCTGGTATTTTTATCTTTGCAGTATGAGAACTATCTTACATGTAAATTCTAATATGCTCATTGTGGTTATTTATGCTTTGAATGGAAATTAACCACTTGAAGTTTTTTCTTATATTTATTTTTTCATACAAATCTAAATGTATAAAAAACGTTTCTTATACTCCTCTTATGCTAATGTATCATATATAAGAAAATATCTTTATGCTCAAATTTATGTACTTCCCTATAGTTTAGAAAGCTGAAATTTGAAAGTGTTATAGAGAGATTGCTGAACTAAATAAATCCTGAAGGGATGCAAAAGGTGATAGGAGGCTAAATTTCCTGTATTTAACTTATGGAAATTTATAAATCATAATTTCTTGATTATTTGATTGTTTTCGTTTTATTGTGGAGAAAAATATCTTTTTACTTATGACAATAAAAGTAACAACTCACAATTTTGACAGTTTTTTTAATGTTGCTTATTTTTTGCCAAAATAATAATATCTGGAGATTTTTGGGACTGCAGATTTCTGAATCTGATGATAATTTTTTCATTATTATCAATATTTCAAAAATTCATTGAATATTATCAATAATTCAAAAATTCAGTCTCCCAATATGGAAATCAAAAATTTACATTCTTTTCTCTTTTTTAATATTCATATGCACAACAGCATATTCTAAGTGCTCATAAAAATGTTCGTTCTGTTTATAGGTGAAAAAAATTAGACGGAATAAATATTATGCTTATAATATTTATTCATTTTATAAAGCTCGTTACACCTTTGATGAAATACTACACTAATAATAAACCATCTTTCGGTATATCGTTTTTTCATACTTAAAACAATTATTAGGGCAGTGAACCAGTTGTTAAATTATTTGAATTCCACCACTGGTTCTAGCCATTAGAAAATATTTGGTGGTCTAAGCCCAGGCTGTTGATGGCCATTATTAACAGTCTGTTTTCCATAATCTGATTGGCTTATGGCAGAGTCTCAATTCACAAATTTAACAAGATTAAACAGATTAAAAACAGTAGCATCATTTGTTGATTAAAAAAGTACTTGCCAAAAAAATATTCATAAATTTTGAAGAGATATGATTAACTTCTGCACATCATAGATTTATATACTAATAATAAGTAACAACAATGAATGCAAAAATTAATTGCATTTAATATAGTCTCATAATGCAAAGATGAAATACTAGAATATGTTAAAACATCATTTAGATACAGTCCTAATTCTGTTATAACAAAAAATAATATTAAAAATAAATATATGGAAAACTTAAATAGTTCATTTCAACACAACTGATAAATAATGGCAATGAATGAATGTGAATGTAAAAATGACTATTTTGGAAATAAAATAATTTAATATAAATTTGTCCTTCATAAATGGAAGAAAATGGATATTTGTAGTTGAATATAAATGATTGTGGGTACTTTCCCAAAATATATTAATTTCAGATGATTATTTTTTAACAGCTTCTAATATTGTGCCATGTAATATCTCTTTAACAAAATATAATAGCTACTATGCAGAATGATAGACTTGAATTTGTTCATCTTTTTATCTTTCTATTGCCCATTTATTTCAAGCAATGAAATTATGATGATGATTATTAGACTGTTTTAAAAATATCTATAAGAAAATGCATTATTCAGTCTATTTATTGCATTGTTTATTTCTTGTGTGTTTAAATTTCAAATTATCAGTCCCTTTAGTCATTAATTTAAAACAAAATTTTTAAATTAGCATTTACTATTTTTGATATGAGAATCGAGAGAATGATTTCTAGGAAGTGGTATATTGTTAGTATGTGAAAGAGATGCTTATCATGCTGATGCACAAGTGCGATGGTTAAGTTTTGGATTTATTGTATGAGATGGTGTTATGTTTGTGCACAAATAAGAAAGAAGCCAAATCTGGGAGTAAAGTACAAGAATCTAGTAAATCAACAAAGAAAATACTTTTCAGTAAAAAATGTATAAAAAAATAATAAGTTTTATATTAGTTTTCAACTGCCATGATAGTTTTTCTCTTTTGAATTAAGTTTTCTTCTGTTGAAATTCTTTTGACCTATTTAAGAGGAGTTCTCAAACTTCCCATAATTGTTTTTTTAATCAAGATTTCCTCTTTATCATATTTTTTGTTGTCTTCTTTCTTCAGTCTTCCTCTTGGAATAGAATATTAAAGTTTGAAAAATGATATAATTTTGGATTTAGAAGAAATTTTTTCTAATCCAGTTTATGGTATTAGATGAATATAATCTAGTAAAATTTATATTAAAGTACAGTCAAACCTCTTTAAGCTGCCACCATCGGCAATGGTGCCATCATCTATTGAGTTAATAATTAGTTAATTTTATAATTTTGTATTAAGGTGGCGCCATCTAGTATTTAATGATTAAACTATAATTACTTAAGCTTCCCGAAATGGAATTTCTGCCATATGTCACCGTGGTAAAACTGGTTAACGTTGGGGCGTTAACCCAAAGATCACGGTTCGATTCCGGTGCAGTGGCGAAAATTTTATTTCGGGAAAAATAAATTTGTAAATTATAGTTTAATCATTAAATACTAGATGGTGGCACCATAGCTTTAATTCAAAAATATAATTATTCTAAAAATATAACTTAAAACTTTATCTGCCAGGGAAAGTTTGGCTTGTTAGTTTGATTAATTTGTAAAATGGTTTATCCTCTGTTTGTTCATTGTTATAATTGAATATTATCTGACTTGAGCCAAGTCTATCTGCCCAGGTTTGCCATGAGGGCCCGTGGCTACATAGATAGCCCGCCTGGGAGCGCTAGTTACGGCCTAGTCCGGTAAGGTTCCATAGTGATGATTATTGCTATGAGAAATTCCAAGGATTAATTGAAATATTTATATGGAGATCAAGATTTGAATGGTGTTGGCATAATGTTTGTAGCAAGTGAAAATAATTAACCTACCAGATAAGGAATAAAATTCAAGCAGAAAGAAAAATTGAATTCTTTCTTGCTTGTTTCTAAAGTACTGTTTATAACAGATCTATCCAGTTCCTTTCATCTAAGATTATTTTATGAATTTATATACAAATTTCTGCTAGAGAACATCATAAATTTCTGGTTATGCTACTGGCTTTTTATTATCATAACCATTTTAAAGTTAAGATTAATATTTTAATTTGCAACTATGAGTAACAGCCAGTGTATCACAGCTCTGCTTATTTTTAACGATTCTTAAAATAGTAATAACTTATTTCAAGTATTTGTAAAATAAAAATATTTAATCAGATTTAAATTTTAATTCGAAACGCATGATTAAATATAGTAACAAGAAATGTAATCATTAGGCAGTTTATTTGCAAAAACGGCATTTCTCTGAAACTAATATTATCGTGAAATTGCGTAATGGAAAAATTCTTATATTAAATAATTAAACGAAAATTTATAAACTCTCTTAAAATTGTTTTGCTTTATAAAAATTAAATAACTTCAATGTAATTGCCCAAACCCGTTTATTATATGCTAATAAGAAAACGATTGAAATTATTTTCGCATCATCCCTTAAAGTAAAAGAGAGATAAAATCGAATATAGTCAAACCCCGGTTCACGAACTTAATTCGTTCTGAAGGTCGTTCGTAAACCGAAACTTTTTTCCCCATAGGAATTAATGTAAAATGAATTAATCCGTTCCTGGATCACAGATAATTGCTTATTTAAACTTTCACAACAGTACTTTCTGCATAAGTTCTTAACACAAAATCAATGGAAACCATTAAATCTATCGCAAAAAAGATAAACACAACAATAAGCTGATCAAATATAGATGAAAACTTAATTTATTTTTACCGTATCTGTATGGGGAAAAGTTGACTGTGTAAGTGGATGGTGGTGAGGAAGTAAATGTTATTGTTTGGAAGGGGATTATTTTTCTTTTTTCTGTCTCTTGGCACCACTCGACTCTGCTTCAGACTCACTGGGCCTTGTCTCACTAAAAAGTTGTCCAGTATGATTTGTTTTTGTCTGTTTTAAAATGTTTCTAAAGTGACACATGGCACATTATCATTGAAAATGTTTATGCTGACTGCTTGTGTGTTCTTAACTCGAGACACAGTACGTCATTCGAGACTCTTTGTGTTCGGAAAATTTGTTCGTAAACCGAGATTTGACTGTATTATACTTTTTTAATGTAAAACTTTTCATAAGAGAATTATTTATACATTATTATATTACAGTCGATTCTCGTTATTCGCGGTACTTGCGTTCTGTAAAGTCTTCGTGAATACTGAACCATTGTGCCGATATCAGGACAGAGTATATGGACAACAAAATATAATTTTTTCGTGCAACTAAAATTAAAAAACGATATCAGACAGAGTATATTGACAACAAAATATAATTTTTTCGTGCCAAAAACTTAAAAAATAAAAAAGTTACGGCAAAATATCGAATAATAAGTATCATATTTCATAACCCTTTCGAGCGTAAAACGGAATTTATTTTTAATCGAGGAGTGCAAAAGGATATAAAGTAAAACTTCAATTTTACGGATTTCGGATTTTACGGACACCATCCCAAAAAATAAAATAAATAACATTAATACAATATTTGCATAAACTGTCTACAGTATAGCTACATCCAGCATTTGTAAAATAAAGCACTCAATTTATTGCATAATGCATCATTTTTATTTTAAAAACTTAGCTAAATTTAATATACATGTATGTAGGTAATTTAATTTAATTTAAAATACTCTATATAAATTAATACACTTTGGCATAAGTCACATTTAATTATACAGCTATGTTGAAAATGCTAATTATAAAAAAATGTTACTTCGATTTTACGGACCCTAATTAATGTTTATAAAAAAATTTTACTTCGATTTTACAGACTTCCGATTTTATGGACTAGTCTTGCCCCCTATAGTCCGTAAAATCGAGGTTTACTGTAATTTTTATTATTCGAAAAGTGAACTCCTATTCAGTAGAGGAAGCCTAAAAGGCCATTAACTTGGTCTAAATAAGCTTCCAAAGAAATGGCATCCGTGAAAGAGAAAAATAAAAGAACGAAAAGACAATGGAAGTACTGAGGAAACACTCATTAAGAAATTGTTAAAAAATAATAATAATGAAATGATATAAAAAACAGCAAATAAAGTTTCAAAACCTCCGTGTACATTCTGATTTTAATTTAAAAAATATATGTCACAATATATATTTATATACAATATGACTTCGTTTAACATGGGGGATACGTTCCAAGGAAACAAAGCGCTAAATGAAACAGCCTTAAACGAGGAACTCATTAAGAAATTGTTAAAAAATAATAATAATGAAATGATATGAAAAAACAGCAAATAAAGTTTCAAAACCTCCGTGTACATTGATTTTAATTTAAAAAATATATGTCACAATATATATTTATATACAGTATGACTTCGTTTAACATGGGCGATAGGTTCCAAGGAAACAAAGCGCTAAATGAAACAGCCTTAAACGAGGTCATTTTAACACAACGAGGATAGGTGAAATAGGACAGTGAATAAAAAATATATACATAGGATTTTTTAAATTTTATTTTGTAACATGTATTATTATTATTGTATTATATTAATCATAGACATTTTTTATTGCTAATATCGATTTACATTCATAAATAAATCATTAAAAATTCTTAAAATTAGAAAATAAAAGTCGGCCGGATGGCTGCGTGGTAAAGCTTTGGCTTACCACCCTGGAGGATCCGGGTTCAAATCCGGGTCCCACACCTCCAGTTTTTCAGGAGGGATCCGGGCCCGGTCCGTTGAACCCCATCCTTCAACCATCCGGTTGACCCCATTACGGGTGTTGGCCAGCCTGTGATGGGCTCTACAAGTGGCCGCCGCCAGATACAGTATATCCCATGAGGATATGGCGGCGTAAAACTAATTAACATTAACAGAAAATAAAAAATTTTAAGAATAAAAAGCAGTAAAAAGATTGCAGTAAACTATAAACAATGAAAAAATATTGATGAAAGAAAAACTCTAACTTAAGGAACTATAATTTAAAGTGGCAGTATTTTTCAAGAATTTTTATCATGTAAAGCTAATCCGGGTCCCACACCTCCAGTTTTTCAGGAGGGGTCCGGGCCCCGTCATTGAACCCCATCCTTCATCCATCCGGTTGATCCTATCATTGGTGATGGGCTCTATAAATGGCCGCCGTCAGATAACAGTATATCGTCGGCCGGATTGGACGCGTGGAAACGCTTCGGCTTTCCATTCTGGAGGACCTGGGTTCGAGTCTCCGGTCCCACCCCTTGAAAATTTTTATCATGGGGTCCGGGCCCCGGCCCGTCGATCCCCGTCCTCCACAATCCGGCTGACCCCCGGCAGAATAAGTTGATTTTTAACTTAGTCTTTATGGTATTTCAAAAAGTTAGAAATAATTTAGAAAGTTATAAACGAGGATTATTATATACACGTGCCCCTGCACGTGGAATATTTTGATAGCATTTTGAAAAATAAAAAGTACTCTGTTAGTATGGCATATATCGGCAGAATAAGTTGATTTTTAACTTATTGTCTTTATGGTATTAGAAAGTTATAAACGAGGATTATTATATACACCTGCCCCTGCACGTGGAATATTTTGATAGCATTTTGAAAAATAAAAAGTACTCTGTTAGTAAAGAACAAAACTATGACATACAATTTCAATTATAATGATTCGGCTCTAAATTTGAGTCCTGGAAGCCAAGGAAGTGATTCCAATAGAACTGTATAATATATTACACAATTGGATGGTCAGAAAGGGTTAATACGGTCGTTCCGTGAGATTTTGAGTCGGTGTATATTTATTTAAAACTATTAATTTTCAGATTATTGTGCATTTTGCAATGTTTATTAGCCTCGCCTAAATGGCCTCTGAATGCCGAGGGCCTCAATGCCTTTCATCGTCTTACCTTATGGTAGCTACGCCCCTAATAGCTTGTGATGGTTTCTAAAAATGGTCGCCGCCAGATATAGAATAGTCTATTCCTTGTTTTTTCATCGATCTAGGTGTGATATGACTTTTTTAAACAGATGTCGCCATTTTCCATTCAAGCATAGTAATTAACGGGGCGAAGCAAGCCCTTCCACAGACTACCCACCCTGCGGAGAGATCAGCCTGATTGTGGAAGACGAGGATCGATGGGTCAGGCCCGGACGACCATATTTCCAGGCGGTAGAACCCAAGAATCGAATCCGGGTCTTCCAGAGTGAGTTTCCAAGCGACCAATCCCGGTGACAATATGACGGTGTAACTAATATATCTTAATCACGTGATCCTAACTAAAAAAAAAGAATCGAAAAAAATTATAAAATTTATAACCCCAAATTAGAGTTTCATGTTAATCTTATTTTAATAATCTGGATGGCTGCCTGGGATGCATTTAGTTCCCATTTTGAAGGATCTTGGTTAAATTCCGTGACTCAAACCTCCAGATTTTTTTTAGGAGGGCTGAGTTTGGCTTTTAACGTCATTTTCAACTTTCTTGTGGACCCCTGTTATTGACCAGCCTGTATGGGCTATAAAATTGATGTCACCAAATATATCCTTTGTGATTCGGCGGCGCAATTTGGGCTATAAAATTGTCACCAAATATATCCTTTGTGATTCGGCGGCGCAATTTGTATCAACCAACTAATCGGAACACACACACACACACACACACACACACACAATACTTTTGGCGGTAGTCACTTTTCTTTTTGTCAACAGACGACGCCACAGTCCATTCAGGTAGAATACTATGTGGCGGGGCGAAACAAGCCCTTCCACAGGCTGCTCACCTCTGCGGAGGAGTCAGCCAGATTGTGGAGGACGGGGATCGACGGCCGGGCTCGGACCCCATGAAAAATATTTTCAAAAATGGGACCCGAGATTCGAACCTGGGTCCTCCATAGTGGAAAGCAGAAGCGTTTCACGCGACCAATCCGGCCGGTTTTCGAACTTTTTTTGTCAACAGATGACGCCACATTCCATTCAGGTAGAATACTGTAGCGGAGCGAAACAAGCCCTTCCACAGGCTGCCCACCCGTGGAGGGATCAGCCGGATTATGGAAAACGGAGATCGACGGCCGGGCCCGGACCCCATGAAAAATATTTTCAAGAAGTGGGACTCGAGACTCGAACCCGCGTGGAAAGCAGAAGCGTTTCCACGCAGCCAATCCGGTCGGTTTTCGAACATTTATAATAGACTGGATCGCATGCTCAAACATTCTTGGTTTCGCACCATCGCGAAGTGATGATGCGAAACCGTGGTTCTTACACTTACATTTATGTGGGAATCCTTTAGTCATCTCTTGCATGCAGATCGGATGGTGTGTGTATTCTATCCCCTACCCATGGGCCGATTTTTCTATTACTGTATATTTTTCTCTGTTATGTTATAATGGCAAACGCAAACATACGTTTGCCATTTTTCTCATCTATTTGACGTATTAACTGCTTTGTATTTTCGAATATGCGTCGTTTTGGTCTTTGTAGTTATAAGAAAAATTGCCTTTGGATTTTTTTGGATTAAATTATTTCGAATTGAATACTCGACTTTCGATCACGTGTTCTGTTGATTATTATTATTATTATTGAACTGATACTTTTGAAGTTGTTAAAAATTACATATTTTCGATTTAAAAATGGCAGAAAAGAAAAAAAGCTTTCACTTAAAACTTTGGTTTTAATTTTAAAAATTGTGGATTCATATACAGGAACAAGAATGTAACTCACTAAAGAATTTGAACTACCTATTCGACTTTAAAACATTAATGTAAAAAATCAGGGCCAAAGTTTTAATTTTAAAAATTGTGGATTCATATACAGGAACAAGAATGTTTCTCACTAAAGAATTTGAACTACCTATTCGACTTTAAAACATTAATGTAAAAAATCAGGGCAGCACTATTTTGTATAAATTGTTTTTCCCTTTTCTTTCATTTTACACCATTCTCATTTGTCTTTCTTTAACGTAAAATTCAGGTATCACTATATTACTATTATAATAATAAAGAAACCTGAAACATATATGTACTCATTCTAAATAATGTGCAATTTTTTTCCCCTCTATGAAAAAAACTTATCATTTAAAAGTAAATTAAATGCAGTAATTTCAATGCAAATCATTCTTTTAAAGTTTATTTGCTTAATATTAATTTCAAAAACTAATCAATAGAAATGTAAAAGGAAAAAAACGTGAGTAAAAACAATGAAACTTTAAATTTACAACAGACGACATTCAAAAATTGATATATCCAAATTTCATATGGATAAAAGAAAATCAATGTCTATTTATTCGACGTTTAAACATACAAAAATCTCATCACTACAAAAGACAGTCAAAGGAAAACACACCTTTAAATTTTTATAATTATATATATAATTGTAGACATAATTTTTACGATTATAAAGATGAATAAAATTTTATTATTTTTTAAAGGGAAATAAAAATATAATGACCTTACATATACGCCAAATTTACAAATGAATTATCAGCTTTCACTTTTTTTTTATTTTATTTACTAATCAATTCAAAGATCTTGCAGAAATGCATTGAAAGATAGAATCACCAGAGATGATCTTTAATATTTCAGCAGTGATAAGCGAAGAAAATGTTGAGAGCGTCACCTGGCTCTAGGAAAAAAGCAAAGACGTAAGGTTTTCATAATAATTTAATCAGTTGACAATCGACTCAACGCTTCAATATCCTGAATCCAATATCTATGCTATAGAAATTCGCCATGCTATCATTTTCTTTCTCAGAAGAAAAAAATAAATAAAAATATAGCACTATATTGCTACTTATTTCTAAATTTAAACAACTAACAAAAGAAAGGAAAATAGGAAAGAAGAAAAAAATATATATATTTTTTATGACTTTAGTCACTCTCATGCATTATTAATAGGATTTAATTCTTCGAACTTTAATAGCGTAAAAATGAATAAATAAAAACGAATTTTAAAATTAAAATTTTTATAATTTTTTTTCGAATAATTAATAT
>AYEL01055086.1:0-33105 GCA_000484575.1 Olivierus martensii
ACTATATATAATCATAATAATTTAATCATAAATCATCTAATTATCCACTACTGTCATTACAATTACAATTGTTAATTGAAACTATTTTCTATTTTTTTATAATTATATATATATATATAAAATAATAATATTTTTACAAAACAATGATTGCAAATATATTTCATATTCATGCACATATTTAACACAAGATTTCTGTCCACTGCTAAGCAATCTGACGACGCTATGCTAAAATTTTCTATATACATTCTACCAATTTAAAATTTATTGGTATTAAAATTAATACATACATGAAAATATTTAATCAATCTAATTTTAAATATTTCTGTACAAATTTACTTGTTTTCTTGAACCTTTCATTGAGAACTAGAAATATAATAAAATTTGTTAATTAATATAATGTTATTAAATTATTACATAAAATATTTTTTAACGTACTTTGTAGGTTGACTGATTTTGGGTGCAGTCCATTTCAACTGTGCAGGAGAAGGGATGATAGAATGATTGAATGAACAATTGGGCGTTTGGCAATTTGCTCCATATCGGCATATCTATATGGAAAGAATATCAATAACTCGGGAAAACTTTGATTCAGTATTGAAATTTAAAAAAGGAAAAAAGATTTTTATTTTTCTTTTAAATTATAAAAAATTACCTTTGGATGTATGTAAGGGCATTTAGAATTAAAACAATTGGGGAAAAATCTGCAATTCTTTTTTGCTGGTGGAATTTTATTTTTTATGACAACACCTTTTTGCAAAATAAAGGATATCAGAATAATATATTTAATGATTTCTTAAAATTTTTTAAAACACTTATACTTACAGTATGGTATGGATCCTGGAGAAAAGGCACGTTTGCTAGCGTGTGTGAAAGGACAATCTCTTCTTGTGCATAAAGCATCAAATTTACAATTGGGATGAATGTAAAGACATTTGTCAGCAAATTTACAATTTGGGAAAGTTCTGAAATTCAAATAGAAAAAAAGTTTTTAAGAATTGTATAAAAATGACTAAAATCAATCATTTTTAATAATCTGATCTTTTTTTATTATTTAAATATTAATTTTTTCTTATACTGGAGCTAATAAGATATGTCTATAAATAACATGATCATTTTTATATAATTTATATTTATTAATTTGTAAAATTAGTGCTATAAATAAACAAATTTCTCTAATTCCCCCTTTCAAATGACAGAATATTTAAATATATGTATGTGTAAGTTTTTTTTAATATTAAACGAATATTGTCCATAATTCAAATTTTTGCTTATTGTGGATTATCCATGGAAATTAATTTTCCCACTATCCTAATTAATCGGGTGTCTTAATATATTCTCAAATTTTTTTAAATATTGTATAAGAATTTATCACTGTATTATAACAAAGCATAAGGGATGAAATGGCACCAAAACCTCTTGAAATGTTAAGGAATATATGGAATTTCTGGTCGTAAGCGTAGTAATGAGTCAACAAGCAATGAACACTATAGTTATAATTTTTAAATAATGATTTGAATTGTTCTGCAATTTAATTGAATTCATGAATTCAAATGAATAAATATTTATGAATTCTTGAATAAATATTTATTCTTAAAATTTTTTTGTCTTATGAATAAAGAATTTCTCAAATAAATATATGATAATAGCAATCTTTGTGATTATTTATATGAATAAGCACAATGCTCATCAAACAGAATAAATCCTTTATCAGTAAGCATAAAGAATCTATTATAAAAAAGAGAATTTTTAAAAATTTCATAATTCATGACAAAAATAATTAAAAATTTAAAATATCAAATATTCAAATAATTACTTATTTTACAATTTCATTATATTTAATTCAAATAAAACATTGTAAAGATGGAAGAATATATTATGTAAGATCTTACTTGCATGGAATTCTAGGATGATGATATTCACAAATATCTCCACGTTTACAAGCAGGCCAGTAACGACATCTTTCTTGAATCTTTTCTTCAACACTCTCGTCCATTATTTCTTCTTCTTCAACAATTTCCTCTGCTAATGTAATAAAAATTAAAAAATTCATATTACAAAAAATTTTTAAATTAAATATTCTAATCATTTATAAAAAAACTAACAAGAGTATCTGGTGTTGCTAGAGAATTTAAGATATAGTAAACTCCCATATAACACAAATTCATATAATGTGACAAAAAAATTGCTACTAGTACTCGATTTATAAATAAATAAATAACTATAAATAATATGTGATTTCTTGTAACACAGAACTATCCCCGCATTGTATGGAAATCTGCTGCATATGATAGTTTATATGGCAACTCTTAAATTATGAAACTGTTGGCACTTTGCTAGTAATAAAAATTTTTGATTAGTGTAGATGAATTTATAGACTATATTAATGTGAATTAAAATGGCAAATCACATAAGATATTTTGGCAGTGGTTGCATTTAGAGCCTAACACAGACTGGTCAACATTTATGGTGGACTCAACCAGAAGTTGGAGGAATGCTGTTCAACAAACTGGGCACAGATCCTGTGGATTTATAAACTTTATTGATAAATTTACCATAAGGCAAGAAGAAAATCATTACTATAAGTTTCTTATTATAGCATTTGGAATCAACTGGATGATCAGGATTGCATTATAACATCACAATGATGATGTAATGGTGACAATAACCATTAATACATTATTATAACATCATATATTCACAGGTTTTGTGACATTGTTAAATTATGATGACAACATATAATTCATTATAGCATTTAGAATCCTTTGGATATGTATGTCCAATTTTACTGTTGACTTTACCAGTTGATTTAGATAGCATATTATGCTGCAATGATATCACTATAACAGCACTGTGTTGTCATAATGACATCACCTATTATTATGTCATTGTAACATCATATGACTCTGAATAATATCACACCAGTGTGTCTATGATATCATTCCAATATTGGGCTTTTCAATATTCAATATTGGCCAATTTCGCCATTGATTTAGCCAACACATAATATCACAATGACATCACTATAGCAGCAACATGACATCTTGCACCAGAAGCATTTTATGATATCATACATTGTTACATCACTAATAACATTGTCCCAAATTCAAACATCACTCTAAAAAATTTAAATAAAGGCATTTTCATTGGCATCCCAAAATGCTTTCATTCACCATACAATAAAAATGCCTTCATTTTCACTGTTATTTTGATACAATAACCTTATCATTATCATGATAAGGTTATTGTGACAGGACATTAATGTGACATTATTTATTGTTACACATTGTGAAGTTATCGGTTTATCATTTTATGATGTCATCCATTGCTACATAAAATGATGTCATGGGTGCAACTTTGATGCTCTCCTGAATTTGAATGAAATTTTTATGGACTTATATAGCACAGTGGTTTCAAACTCAAACTGCTTTGAGTGCCAAATGCACAATTCAAAAGGAAATGAAGGGCCGAATATTTTTAAACAAAATTACAATGAAAGGAAAATATTTATTTGTAATTACTTTCATTTTTTCTTATAATGATATCAAAATAATATTAATAAAACTGTTTTATAATCTCATAATTATATAATGTTAAACTGTAATAATTTTCTGACTGTCAATCTAAAATTCTCCACACCCTGGAGGCATAAGCAAATTTCACAATTTTCTTTAGGGTCTGAGATCAATCCATATATCCATGCAAAATTTTAAATTCTTAAGCATGTCTGGAAGTGCCTAAACAATTCATGCAAGCACACAAATATCTAATATATATATAATTATAAATTTGAAATGCCTGAACACACGTGTGCACTTATAACGCAAGAACAGCTAAATGGATTTTTATGAAACAACTTTTGTTTGTTAAGGAATTTATGCAGGAAGGTTTAAAGATAGGTATTGATTATTAGAAATTGATTTTATATATTTTAATTGGCATAAATTACTTGATATAAAATCCAAGATGGAAGATTGACACTATTTGAGCAACCTCATTTGGTTACAGTGACCATGTGACATGTTAGCTGGCTGATATCATTGGATTACTATGATCATGTCTTTGGTAACAGACAAAGCAGTCTCACTGGCTCATAATGGCCACGTGATCCCAATAAGGCTGTTCAGTTATTAAATTAATGGCAGATATTGAGAACAATGCTGTATATTATTTCGTTAAATTATTGAACTTCAGATTTCATATTAAAAGATTTTTAAAGTTTGTTTTTATTCTTTCTCTAATTTTCTATCAATTATAGCTTACATTACCTTATTTAGCTGTAATGTACTTAAGTTAAACTTTGAATAGGCTTATTAACCACGTGTTATTAGCATCCATGACTATTAGAGATATCTAATAGTCATGGATGCTAATAACGTGTTGTTTTGATATAAAGTTTTTGTACATCATAGTTGTATAAATTTCAAAATGCCACAAACTCTTTTGCTGCTAAAAGATTGCATTTAGTTTGAGAAAATGAAACATTAGAAAATTGAACAAATCAACAAAATTCTAATAGAGAAAGAGAGACAAAGAAGGGAACATTCGAAAAGACACAAATTTCAAATCATGTGTTGTTTTGATATAAAGTTTTTGTACATCATAGTTGTATAAATTTCAAAATGCCACAAACTCTTTTGCTGCTAAAAGATTGCATTTAGTTTGAGAAAATGAAACATTAGAAAATTGAACAAATCAACAAAATTCTAATAGAGAAAGAGAGACAAAGAAGGGAACATTCGAAAAGACACAAATTTCAAATAGAAAACATATCTATGTGTGAAAAATTTTCAGAATCCATTGAAGAAAATCCTGAATGCCATCTAAAAGATTATAATTTAAAAAAGAGAAACTTAAGTATAATGCCATGATCTGCCCAAGCAATGCTGGGCACGGATCTGCTAGTGTATATATATATGTGTAGTCCATTACCTTTGTTGTTTTTAGTATAGATTAAATAAGTGAGAATGAAATTATTAATTTAAAATATGAAATGTCATATAGTCAATCAAATTTTGCTTACCTTCATCTGCTTGAATACTATCTTTTGAAGTCAATTCTAATTCATCTAATTCAAATTTATTATTTGTTGGTGATAAAGGCATTTTATTTGTCACTACATTTCTTCTTTGCTTTTTTTTCAAAAAGTTACTTGGATCTACTCCATCCAAAGTGACAACAAAATGTGGTGTGCTTTCTACATTCTCAGATATGCTAAAGAAATAATAAAATATTTTTAACTTATATTTTAAAATAATTATGTATTCAATGCACTAAATAAATAAGAATGCAAATAAATTTACTTAATACAGTGAAACCCCGATTTTGAAACTTTTCAGGGACCGGCCTGAAAAGTCGAACGAGCCAGGAAAACGCACGAAACGGGAACTCTGATGACGTCATAATATAAAAGTTATATAATTAAAACGTAGGAAGAGGGAAAGTTTTACATTGCACGTATAGGAAAATGCTCGGACTTCCGAAAATAGACGTTTAAAGCGGGAAAGTCGTACGATACGGGAACGCACGAGCGGGGTTTCACTGTATTTTTAACTATAATATATTTATCATTATCTGTTAAGTATGAAGTAATATGAAGATTATATGATTGTTGGTTTAATATGAAGGTTGTTTATTAAGTACAGAAGTATTATCATATCAAAATACTTATTTGTGAATTGCTATTTCTGCAAAAGTATTCAAAATGTAACCTTACAAATATTGAGGCTAATGTAGTAATATGGATCAAACTTGATCTGAACTTAAAAAAAGCATGGCATAATACAGCATGTGATATATATGTATCTAACAAAATCCCATTTTCCAAATTTTTGAATGAAAGGAAAAAGAAATGTAAATTTTATTGTAAATTTGGAAAAAATCCTACTAGTTCATATAAGGTAAAATTTAAAAATCAATCAAATTACATACCATTTATTTCAGAAGCTTTAATATAAAAAGTTTCCTTACTAAGTAAGTATATTATGATAGTAATATATTAAATGCAGGATAGATTTTCTGCTAAACAATTTGAGTTTTCTATATTATAGTAAATGAAATTTTAAATATATAAAAAGTTTCCTTACTAAGTAAATTTGACTAAGTAAGTATATTATGATAGTAATATATTAAATGTAGGATAGATTTTCTGCTAAACAATTTGAGTTTTCTATATTATAGTAAATGAAATTTTAAATTGTCTGTCATTTATAAAAACGATTTTATTACTATTTTATAAACATCACTGCAAAAATATCATTTCCCGGACAAAAATGTGAAGTTTACAGATAATGTGTAACAAATTCTATTAGTAGTTGCTATTATTTAATTAAATGCTAAAATAATATTTAAATTGCTATTTTCATTTTTCCTTAATATAATGCACAATGTTATTTTTAATTAATTTTATATAAATAATTGCAATATTATTTATTAAAAAAACACATTGTTAAATTGCATTATAACTTTATACAATATAGACAGAGCAATTATCAATATTTCTATTCAATTATCAAACAGATTGATTACTTTGCATTTCTAGTAATTAGTTGGATTTTTATTCAGTTAAATATAGCCAAATTTCTTTTGGATCTTAGTGCTATTTGCTTTGAATACATCCAATGTATATAGCTTTTAATAACTGTTAAATTGCCGTTTGAGTAAGGGTTCTATAATGATTTGAAATAGCAGGAAATTTTCTTCTATTTCTTTGACATATCCTAATAAACATATTGTTCAGAAAAAAAAGACAGGAAAATTTTGCAAACTTTTTTGGCCATAATTTTTTTTTTCCAAGTCATGAAAGAGAGAGGAATACACAAACACTCAAAAATATAAATTATATTATAGAAATCATTGATGAAACTATAAGCTATGCATTCTACTCTAGCAATGTGATTAATATCCTCTCAAAATATTTTGGTTCAATACATAAGAAAATTTATTTTCTTATGTATTGAACCAAAATAAATTTATATTTATATTTTATTATTAAATTTATATTTTAAATGTGTTTAAAAGATGAGTATCCTTTGTGCATTTTGAATTTTTTTCTAATTTATTATTTGAATAATGCTTAAAATTTGTGAAAATTTGAAATGGCCAAAAATTTTCTTTAAAACAGTTTTTGCCTGAATCAAGACAGAGCCATTATTTGATTCTTAATTTAATTTTCTAAATATTAGAGAATTAGGCAAAGGAAGAAATTTATTTGATTAAATATGACTGGTTATATCTTTTCTATCAAGAAATCAATTTAAAACTGAATCAACCAAGTGATCATGATAGATTGGATGGCTAAGATGCAGTAATAAATGTGAATTTCATTCAATGTAGATAATATTTACACAAATTATCATCTCACTTTCTATAAACAACTACTCTCTTATTAAATCAGTAATAATGATCTCATATTAATCATTTAGGCATGGTTTGGTAATGTGTCACAATAATATATATCAATTTCATTTAAATCAGATACTATTAAATGTAATAATACTATACTGACAATATCATTTTATTTCATTTTGGAATAGAAATAATAAAAGACATTTATTAAAAAGTAAACATTTTAGGAGAAAAATTGGTTTAATACCATATTATTTCGAATTTAAGCCGCACTTTTTATTCAAATTTTTAAAATGTAAAATTTGGGTGTGGCTTAAATTCAAAGTGAATATTTTAATATCTTATTTCTCCCGATCCCCAATGTTCGGATTTTTGCTTTACGTTCTAAGCATGCACATAGTATTACGACCGTTGATAACAGTTTATTCGGTGGTCCCCCGTTCCTACTCTTCTGATTTAATCCAGTTGCTGTTTGATAGTAGCTTGTAGAATCGTGTATATCTGGCCATATTTTAATTATAAGAAAAAATTGAATTACTATAATGCTGTTTATAACTGCTAATGGAAACAAATTGCCACCTTTTATTATTTTAAACAAAAAACTGCACCCAAGGAAAATTTGCTGATGGAAACAAATTGCCACTTTTTATTTTAAACAAAAAAAATTGTACCCAAGGAAAATTTTCCTAAGGGTGTTTTAATTCGAGCATAAAATAATGCATAGATGACAACTGAATTGATGAAAGATCGATTAGAACATGTTTGCGAGAAGATACCTGGCACTATTTAAAAAAAAAAAATGAAAGTGATAGTATATCTGAAGAAGATTCTCAATAAAAAAAAAAAATGAAAGTGATAGTATATCTGAAGAAGATTCTCAATAAATTGACAGCTTATTTGTATATTAATACCTGTTTAAGTAAATAAAAATGTTTCTTATTTTTCAATACCTATTATATAATCATTTTTATTTTTTCCAAATTTCCAATTATAAAATCCTACTGCGGCTTAAATTCGAGGGCAGCTTAAATTCAAAGTAATACGGTAATTGATAGAACAATGAAATGTAAAAAAAAAATCAAGAAAAATTTTTGAATTACATTAAAATTCTAATTTGTGTTAATTTCAATGTTATCTTGTATATAAAAATTCCTAACTATTACTATTCTTTCATAATTATTATTAGTAATATATTAAAGGAATTAGTAATAGCTTATAAACTTAAAACATGTAGTACAAGAACTGATATCTAGTATTGCAACAGGTTCTTATGAAAAAATTTTCCCAATTTCAATTTTTCAGAATTTTTTTACATAACTATGATAAATAAATCAAGGCTGAAATGTATTTATACATAAGAACTTTAAAGCCATCCTGTTACACTCATAAAAATAGAGCTTTGTATTTTGTGTGCAAACAGGATAAAATACTTTATTAACAGAAATGCTTTCGACCTTATCAGTAGGTCAACTTCAGCTGTAATCCAGCTGAAGTTGACCTACTGATAAGGTCGAAAGCATTTCTGTTAATAAAATATTTTATCCTGTTTAGAGCTTTGTATTTTGTGTGTATTTATACATTCAAATAATTCACATGCTGTCATCATTATCAATGTAATAAGTAAAAATGAATTATATAATATTTATATAGATAGTTCTTGACTTGCAACCATGTTGTAATCAATAATTTCTGTGGTTGGTAATATTACATGCTTGGCAACGGATTGATGTGCTAGCACATGCTTCATGCTTGGCAACGGATTGATGTGCTAGCAGCATCTGTTTGATGTTTGTTCCCTTTAATTTAGTGTTCCTTCAGTTTATTTTGATATTGTAATGTGTCAACAAATATAGTAGGTCTTCATTTAATATCAGCTCACTTATGTCATGAGCAAAATTAAATTAATTAAAAAATTAAAGTTTTAAGTCATCGGATCAGAACAAAATCCTATTCTTTTATGTTTCCTGCATAATAGATAGAAAACAAAGAAACCACAGTCAAATTAGAATCCCACCCTCGGAAAATTTATAAGTGATTCTCATTTATTTCCTTTCTCTAGAATTTGGCTGATCTTCACAGATATAGAAACATGTAGATAGGCTTGGAGTGGCACAACTATTAGCAAATGAATGAGAAATGAAATTAAAAAAAACTAATCACATATATAACATCTCTGAATTCTAAAGTGTGTTTTATTAGAAAATAATTATCTTTCTCATAAATCATGACATATTATTGCCATGTAACATATTCCAATTAAATCATGCTTTTTATTCATTTCATCTACTACTAAACAATATGGTATTGATTAGATGACAAAAATTGCCAAATATCCCTTCTAGTACTAGAAAAAAAGCACTCTAGAAATGTAAGTAACTTATAACATCAAGCCTATAGGGTTTCTGATTTCAGTTAAAGTCACAATTTTCAGGAACCTAATTCTGACATTAAATAAGGATCCATTGTATTGATATTCAATAATCAATAAATATAGGATATTTGCAACTTATGATTATGGATTCAAGCCAAATTTTGGCACAAGTCAAAGACTACCTATATATATTTGGTTTTCTTGAACTTACTCAATTTCTTCCAATTTTCTTTTCCGGGATAGTTTCGTTTTTCCTGAATCAACTGTTGAAAGTTCAGATGCTTTTATGTATATCTGTGATTCATTTTCCTTTTCAATATCTGCATCTGCATCATCATTATTGTCCAACTTTGTATTTTTAAGTTGGTGTTTATCTTTACATGAAACAACAGTTCTTGTGTCTTGTTCTTGAGCATCATTTTCATCCAAATCAATATCTGACACTAAGTAGTATCAGAAAATAAGATGCTTAATTTTATAAATAATTAAAAAAATTTTAAAGGATTGTAATAAATTGTTAATTATAACCCTAGAAGTGCCAAATTTTTACACAAAAAATAATTTGATTTGAAATAATTTCACACAAGTTCATTCACATTTAATTTTTGTTATTTTTAACACAATTTTGAAGATTCATTAGCATAATCTTAATTAAAATTCTTCTGGATATAAGTAATTATAAGAAACATTAAATGGTATAGAGTGCATAAAATGCACAACTAGAGTTAAATATATCTTTAAAAATCTTTCTTCTGTTTGTTATAAAGTAAATAATCTTTTATAATTACAATTTTCCTCATCTGCTAATTGTTCCATATTTGTCAAGGGTGCTGTTATAACTTGTTTTCGATTCCTTGCAAATAATTGTCTAATCGGAGTTGGTTTATATGGTTCAACTCGAGCTATAAAAAAGTATTTATAGTTTAATAACATCTATATATAACAACATAAAATTTTTATTAAAATATCTTTTAATTCTCATTATAATTTGATGATAGAACTCAAATTTGGTGAAAAAATTATGTTGTCATGCAATTTTATTTAAATATTCAATTATTATTATATATCATAATATAACTAGGAATATAATGCAAATATTACTACTACAGCTAATTAAATAATTTATTGGACAAAGCCAATGTAAGCAATTCCTAATGGTCTAATTATACAACCACAAGCTCTCTTGATAAACCTGATAAATCTTAAGATAGTGTGTTATCTGATTTGAGCAAGTCTATGTTGAATTCATAAGAAATTAATCAAAATTTAACAATCAAGCAAATGACATTTTACTTTCATAAAACGTCATTTGTTTGATTGGTAACTATTTCATTTTATTGTTATAAAAACTTTATATTATTTATTATTATAACTCTTTGTCAATTTAAAATTATAATTGGGTTAATGAAGCTACATTTAGTGACAAAATGCATTCCCATATCTTACTGTAAAACAAGTGCTAAAGAAATGCCTAAATATATTATTTCAACCACAGTGTTTTTTCTGCCTCTTTCGTTCAGTTAAAAAAATACAAAAAGTATAATAACAGAGTTAGTGTTAATCCATATTTCTAATGATCCTATGATTTAACTATATCTAAGAACTCCTCCTCTATATTTTGGGGCAGAAAAAATAGGACAAAATCAGGAATAATGTGAGTAAATATGATATCTGCATTATATCAGAAATGATCTAACAAACATATATAAATAATATAGCAAAGTTAAAACTTATCTATAAGTTTTATCATATTGATTTTGTAAAAATGTTAAATAATATTTCTGCAAGATATCCAAACAAAAATATGAATAATAAGAATTAAAGGATGCTTTTTTAAGTTTTTAAAAATAACAATACCAGGAGTTTTCTTCTCTCTGCTAACCACAGATTTATGTGCATCTTCTACAGCTTTTAGCAAAAGCAATTTATTTGCTTGAAGTGCTGGAGGGACACTAGGTCTAAGAAAATAAAAACAAAAAATAATGAAATGAATTATAAAAATTTTTTAGAATAATATCTATTAAAATTATTAAAACAAAATGTAGATAACTTGTTTGAAAAAATAATTTTTATAAATTTAAAATTTTACAAAGAAATATTTTTTCATATGTATGGCACACTTATTCCCCATTATCAGTTTGCTCTTAATACATTAAAGATTTTGTACAAGTTTAATTTTTTAAAATATTTTGAAAGACTATTTTCAGACTATCTTAACAGAGAAGCATATTGTATTTCCATAAGAAATACAATATGCTTCTCTGTTAAGATAGTCTGAAAATAGTTACTTCTCTGAAGTGAAACTATCTTGAAAAAGAAATATATATTCTTTTGACAATAAGTCATAAAATAACATTGTTTAAATTCATTCATTGTTAGTTTAGCCAAGATTTATTAAAAATTTTACTAAAAAGTTGTTATATGAAATCCTGTACGTCATTGTTAGTTTAATTAAAATTCATTAAAAAGAATTTTAATGAATTTGGAACTGAATAAACAAATAAACATTGAGTAATGACACAAACAAATTTTTAATAAAAATTTTAGTTACAGAAATTATTTTTAAACCATAAATGTAACTGAATTTTGATCCACTATTCTCAACATTTAACTCAAATATAGTAAAAATCACATTTAAGAAACTTTATGAAAAGAATCTTAAGCAAGATAAAGGCTGGATGTATTTATCTTTGGCTATATGAATGCATGTAGGTATGTAGGTAGATAGAGATAGGTAGGTAGGTATGTGTATTTGTGTATATTCTATGTATATCATATCCAGAGTGAAAGAAGTCTGTACCTCTCCAAATAACTTGATAACTATCATAGATTTCAAAAATCTGTTAATGCCAACAAATAGGAAGTTATGAGTGGGCAAATCTGATGACCTTCAAATAAACTGATTATTCAAATGAGTACACTTGCAGATCCTATCTCAAACCATAACAGATAAGGAAAAATTTCCAAGTACAAACTTATTCAGCATTCATTTCTGAACACTTTAAAATAAACTTCATCAAAATCAAATGAAGAGTTCAAAAGTGAATCAAAAAATTTTTTTTACATGCAAATCATGTCATATGCCCTTCCAAGTCTGGTTCTAGAAATTTCTGGCAGTTTCTACAAGAGCATCATCTTTCTGTTGCAACTGATATAAAAAAGTTACATTCACACATATGCAATTCAGTGTACATGTAAATTATGATGGCTGAGTATACACTTAATGAAATGACTGCCATGCATATGCAATGGTGCTACCACTTTATCAGGAAGGACATTCAAACAGCAGATATCTCCCAGTATAAACACTCATATCTATCATAAGTTGGTTCCTTGAAACTGGCTGTGCTCTACAATGCCCAAGATCAGATTGCCCACAAACAACAACTTTTATCTTTGCATCTTTTGCTGTTAATCCTCATTTAAGCAATAGGGTAATTGGTCATTGATAGGTGTAAGCCAGGGGTTTCCAAAGTTTTGCCTAGGTGGGCCAAATTGTAAATTCCAAAATATTTGGCAGCCCAAAATAGTGTTATGGGAAAATACATTCGAAATCAATAAAAAGTTAGACACAAGGGAAAGATTTATACTAATTTTATAACATAGTCGTTCTTTATTTATGACAATACAGTGGTACCTTGGTTAACAACGGCCTCGGATAATGACATACTTGGTTAACAACGAGTGCTACAAGAAAAAAATGTCTTTGTTAACAATGCAGGCTTTGGTTAACAACTCCTGATTATGTGAACTTCTGACAAAATATAGCTCTATAACAGCCTGTCATCGCATCACGTGATTCGTTAGCTCAGTTGTTAATTGTTATTTTTTTTAATCGCAATCAGTTCAAATCCGACAATATCATTATTAAAATTAATAAAATTATAACCATATAAAAATATATTTAAGTAAATGATAATTAACATATAGTAATGAAAACAAATTATTTAATTAATTAAAAATAGACATGCAACAGTCTATTTAACTAGTTCACTAGTTCTTAATTTATTTAACTATTCACTAGTTTTTTCTAAGTTACTAGTCTTTTCACTAAGTTATTACTATTCACTAGTCTTTTCACTAAGTTATTTAACTATTCACTAGTTTTTAGTTTCTTAAAGATGATTTCTAGACGATTATTATTATTAAATTCTGCAAACAAAGTCTGATTCTATTGTTTGTTTGTGTTATATTATTAGTTTTTAGTTTCTTAAAGATGATTTCTAGACGATTATTATTTTACTAGTTTTTAATTTCTTAAAGATGATTTCTAGACGATTATTATTTTAAATATTTTTAGTTTCTTAAAGATGATTTCTAGATGATTATTATTTTAAATTATGTGAACAAAGTCTGATTCTATTGTTTGTGTTATATACTTGACACCTGCAACTTTTAGTTTTTTAAAGATGATTTCTAGACGATTATTATTTTAAATTCTGAAACAAAGTCTAATTCAATTGTTTATTTGTGTTATATATTACTTGACAAAAGTCTGATTTTATTGTTTGTTTGTGTTATATATTAATTGACACCTGCAAGTGGTGTGAATTCTATTGTTTTTTTGTGTTATATATTATTTGACACCTGTGAGTGGTGTGATGTCGCAATTTTGGATTCCATTAGAAGAAGAAAAACGTCTGACCGAGATCCTACAGTTCATATAGACAATAAATCGGCGAATGCATGTCACTATTCGTTTGCCATTAAAAGGCAAAATCAAATCTTATCTATATAATAAGAGTTGAATCTATAAACTGCTTATCAGTAGTTATGGGTTTGTTTGTTAAAAAACTCCGAAGTGAGTCCAATTATCCTTCTGCTAATCAGTGTTTACAGGTTCGTTTCTCAAAAAACTCCAAAGTAAGTCCAATTGTCCTTCTGGTAAAGATTGATAATTAAAAACTGTTTTCATGAACAATTCATTTTATTAATGTTAATTTTTTTGTAGCAAATATAATAAATAAGTGATATTTTCCATATTTTTAGGTCATTTTAAATGAGTTTTATCTCCATTTTTAATATTTACTATGGTTGTGGGAAGGAACCAGAATGAATTAATCAATTTTCAATTAAATCCTATGGGAATCGCGCTTTGGATAACAATGGTTTTGGTTAATGACGGTAATCCTAGAACGGATTACTGTTGTTAACCAAGGTACCACTGTAATTACTTTTTATTACAGATTGTTTAAAATAACATACTTTAAAAATAATTAAAAAAATAACTAAATAATTTCAAATAAAAAAGAAAATAATAATAAATTTCAAAATCTGACTGATGACTGCAGTTGTTGATTTTTTATATCATTGAGCCTTGGTTTACCTTAGCACAGCTTGTAAAAATTTTTCAGTTAATTTTGATCTCAATTTGGACTTATTAATACTCATGATTGAGAAAGTTTTTCGCATATATAAGTGCTTCCAAATAATGAAAACGTATAATTTTTTAATTGAAAAATTTTTAATTATAATATAATAAAATTTATTTATTTTTTGTAAAAATGTAAATTATCTCTATAAATTCAAGATCGTGGATGATCTGGCATCGCGGGCCGCATTTCTAGGGCTTGAGGGCCGCATTGATATCATGGGCCGCATTTCAAAGGTTTGAGGGCCGCATTTGGGCCACGGACCGCACTTTGGGAACCCCTGGTGTAAGCCATTATTCCATTTTAAATGCTCTACATATTCATACACTTTATTCTTATCATGTCCACTGCCATCAAGTCTTAGGAAAACAGGATCATGCAAGCTGTGAAGAGTATTGTAATTGGTCTCTGACTAGAATCGATAATGATCCTTCATATATCAGAATATCTTGTAGTCAAATGAATCAGTTTTCACATGATGGAATTGTCAACAAACATAATCTTCACTATTGGGCTGATACAAAACCAAAATGGTTTAAATAAATCAACCACCAAGAATACTGACATGTCAACATGTGGTGTGGTAGTGGCCTGGAATATAGTAAAGATTGTATATGGCATAATTTGCATTTATTTAAATAAAGAGAGGATACCATAAGACTAACTGATAATTGTATACAAAATAAAAAGCATAATAAAAAATTTGGACTTTTAATTTAATTTGATTCTAATTTTGATAGGCAAGAATCTAATATATAATAAAGAAATGAATCTGGTAAGTTAAAAATCTTCGATGATATATCTTAAATGGGATATTTAATATTAAATTTTATATATTTTCTATATTTCAGATATTTTTATAATCATTTAAAACAAAATTATGTGATTGCTTCTTTAATGGGAAATTATTCTGTTATATCCGAGAAATTTTTCATTATAAACATGAAATTTTTATCTGTAAATGTACTTAGATCAAACTTGGAATTAATATTTGCACATTATACTTATGATTGCCAATGTGACTCCATTTATTAACAATAACTAAACTAAAAATTTTAATACTTATTTAAAAAAGAAATTAGTCTTGACCCAGAATCAAATCAGCATTAGGATAATACCCTAAAATCATACCAGCTGGACCACTGGAACATCAGGCAGATTTCTTTTTAGTATAGCTTATATAAATGAAATTTTTACAAGCATATATTGAACAGGCCAGCATGCTATATTTTTGACCAGGCTAACTCTGTAGCCATGAGCCCTTTATGGCAAAGCTGGGCAGATTATAAACTGATTCAGTCAAATAATATATATATATATCAAGCAAATAAACTTACCAAAGATTAATAATCAAAGTGTAAATACAAGTTCAGAATAGAAAATGAACTTACATACAATTCTCAAGCAATATAGTTATCAAGGAAAAAGAGGAATCTAAAGAAATAATATAAAAAAATGAATAAATTTAAACAAAAATTACTATATTTAAAAAACTTTCATTGGGACTCAAACCTACATTACTCACATAGTGATCAGCTACACTGCCAATACTGCTATTTAAACATTGAAATTTTTAGCAGAATTATGATAATTAAAGGAAATGTTGAAAACTGCAAAATTAAAAATTTATTAAAAAACTGGTTGTGTGTCTACACCTAAAATTTTCTCAGGTGAATCAATATATGGACTGCTATCAGCCTGCAAAATTTTGTCTAAATCTATGAGTCACAGTTAACCAGGTTCTCTTGTAAGATGTTAATAATGGATATGACTTTATACATATAACCTGAGAAAAATTGTGTACCAGAAATATCAGGCTTACTGGATATTGAACTAGTCAAGATACTGTATTGATTATTTGTTATATCTAAATTAAAAATGATTTTAAATAATAAATTGCATCAAGAATATTCCTAAGATAATTAGATGCTAAACATTCCAAACAGAAATGATTTGACAAACCTTCTTTCAGAAATGCAAACAACACTTGCAACAGAAGGATTATGTGGATCATATTCTTCTTCTTCTATAAATCTTTCCTCTCTTTTTACAATTGCACCAACTGCAGAAAATGGTCTTTGAATCTGAAAAATTAATCTTAGATATAGGATAAATTTCAGCAGATATAATATATAATAATAATAATAAATTTTTAAATTCAATACAACATATACAAAATAATTACTATGAATTATACCATTTCTTACAAAAAAAGCACACAAAACACAGCTCTATACAGAATAAAATACTTTAATAGAAGAAATGTTTTCGACCCTCTCTGTGGGCCAACCTTAGCTACACATACTATACAGAAGGGTAAAAAGAAACTTTCTACAAAATAAACCACTAGGCAGATGACATCATAAGAGACACCTCATTCCTGTACATAAAAACAGTTACGAGATCACATAAAAAACATTATTACATCAATGCTGCATATTAAAGTATTTTATCCTGTATATGTGTTTTGTGTGCATTTTTTGTAAGTGTAACAAGATGGTACAGAAGTGCTATACTATTTCTTATTTGCTATATAGAAAATTTATTATTGCTTTATGTTATTCCTTGAATTTCTATATAAGGTTAAAATAACTTCCATAAATTAAAAAGATTTAAGACATCTAAAAAGTTTGAAGAATAACAAAACCTTAAGAGTCTCTTGTCCTCTCATTTTTCATCAATGATTTCTTTTAAATTCATATTTGCATTTTATGCTCCAGCAGAACATTTTTCATTCTACTTATTAATTACTCTTTAATTTAAATGTACTAATTATTTACATGGCCTATATCAGCAATAATTTGATTAATCAGTTATAGATTTTATTCATTAATAATGAAACTCATAATTAATATATTTTAACAGATATTTTAAAAAACTCAATACTATTTTCCAAAAACTTTGATTTATTTTCAAAAATAATTTATCAGAATAAAAATTAGAAAAAAATTTATACTTTACAAATTATGGACAAATTTAAAATTGATATTTGACAAAAACTTTATTTGATTTTGTTTAAAAATTATAAAGTTATCACGATTTGTGTGTTAATTGTGATATTAGGTTGAAATCTAAAAATCACGTGGCATTAACCAACGGAAATTCAAAATCAATAGCAACAAACAGGTGTAATTGTTTTTGTGGTACTCATCATAATTAAATAAATACAAATAAAACACAATAAACAATGATACTAAACATTTAGTATCATTATTTATTGTGTTTTTATTTACATTTAAGAAACAGACTAAATATTTAATAACTATTTAAACTATTGTACCATAATATGAGTAATATGTGTATTTTAATACAATACAGCAGGGGTGGCCAACAGGTCGATCGCGATCGACCAGTCGATCGTGGGGCGATTTGTAGTCGATCTTCGTAAGTTATCGGACGACTCTCTTACTGCATAGTGCCTTTATACATTGACAATGTCTTGGAATCAATAGTCAAAATCAAAAGAAACTATTTTAATTATATGAAAGAAATAAGGCACATCATTGCAATAGTTTATTTTTTTGGTATCAAAAGACCAAGAAAGTTTGTTTTAAGATTGTTTAGTTGAAATAGAAGTGGACGAATCTGGAAGATTATTGATTTATAGATATTGCTCTATAGTCTGACTATTGTTTGGACGTTTACTATATCATGCAGTCTTTTGTGCGTCAATGGCTATGGATTTTTTTAATAGTTAGGTAAAAAGCTGTCTGAAAGTTAGACAGTGTTAGTTATATGAGAAATGGATAGATTTTCTATTGTCCAAGCATAAGTACAGAAAATCTTGAAAATGATTCTGTTAAATTTTCTTCTTCAGTCTATGAAACGGCTACAAGCTTTCTTCCATTTACATTGTGTACACCAAGCTTCTCTGTTATCCATTCCATATACTTTTCGACATTTTCGACTTTCTGATCTTCCTTTTCGATGCAAAGGTACTTTTACCAGAGAACATGTTGACTTGGAAGTAAGACGTAAGAACTTTTGGGGAGAAGAGCCCTAAACGAAAAAACATATTATTTCATACTTATAAGGAAAATAAGAATAAATAAATAAATTTTGGGAACTGAGTTTATAAAAAGAATCAGCAAATTAAATTAATTTTAAGTTAATAATTAGCCTAATTAATTATTTTTTTTTTAAATATTTTCAAAATTTAAATTATTATATAGTGAATCCAGCATTTTATAATCAAACATATGTTCTAATATGCTCCATAGAGTAATGAGAAATCTTAGAAAATCCAGATGTACATTTGATTCCAAAAAGATGTTCGCCTGCTTTGCAGGAGGCCGAGCTTGGGGAAGTTGATCAGTTATAAACTCTGTCAATTCGCATCTGCATTGCAGAAGCTAAAATTGGATGCATCCATTCTGACTGAAAATAGAAATAAGTAGGGGTAAGGACTAGAATGAGTTGATTACAGTGTTTTAAATTGAAAAGACTAATCACTGCTCATTATTTCAAGCAAGGCAGACTTAACAATTATGAATTGAGTAAATAGATACTATGCTCAAGTATCATTTTTTTTAATTTTGAACATTGGTAATTATGTGTGTGATATTTACAGATTTGTTTTTAAATCTCTAATATGCTAACACCGTATTTGTTTTGCTACGAAATATATATTACATTTCAATCTTAGCTTTGATGGTATTTGCCTAAATGTGACTTTTTAAACTCAGAAAAGATTTCATATTGTGAGATTGACAATGATGTTTTATGAAATATAATTTGCAATATGTAATAATTATGATTAATAATGTGCATTATGTAATAATTACAATATTGAAAGAAAAATTCTTTCAATATCATAATTGTTACAGATTACAAATAACAGAATCAATAGGACAAATATAGATATTTAATTTACATATTATTACATATAAATTTAAATATTGTTTTAAAAATAACACATTTTAAAGTATACTAAGTATACTGTATATAATAGGTCCATATAAAACAGACTTCTAAACACAGATTCGTATAACTGTCCCGACAAAAAGTTGTTAAAGTTGTCATGGAAATGAAATAAACATCATTTGATTTTTAATACTATTGACAGATATTAAAAAGAATTAATTTTATAAATATTTAATTTAAAAAATATTAATATAAATGTTACATTCTAATGAATTGAAAACAATAAAATATTTTGTGTAGTCACAATTATGTTATTGCAAGTGCTTTGACAACTTATCTCTTAATTACTTATGTAGTTATGACTATTTAATGCTGCAGTTTTCCTAAATTAATAATAGTATAGATTAATTAGTAAATAATAAATTAAAACTTTCCTAAATGCTCAAAATCAATTTTCAAACAAAATGATTGAACATCTGCCATTAAGCATTCCTAATCCTGTTGCTTAGATAAAATAAATAGAATTGAAAATTAAAACTCTCTAAATCTGCCCTTTAAATTCATGCAGGTCTTGGCTATATATTTTTATTTTATGCACAGAGGATTTGTATGCTGGGATTGTATAAATGCCAAAGACTAAACTTGGATTATAAGTAGAGATACAAGAATTATGAAAAATATCAATTGTCGATATTACTTGATACATTTTTACAAAGAATTAATACTATCCAATACTTGCCCATAAAATATTGATACTTATTTTAAATTTTTGTATCAATACTATGAGTATTTCTAACGGAATAAATAATTATCATTTCTAATCAGCATTTTTTTTATTTATTCATAGTATTGATACAAAAATTTAAAATGAGTATTTCTAACGGAATAAATAATTATCATTTCTAATCAGCATTTTTTTTATTTATTTTCATCTAAAAAAATAATATAAACCAATAAAATAATCATTCATAAAAAAAAAAATTTTATGAAACATCAAAAATGTTTATTTTATCATCTTTTGCAGTTTATTAAAAATAATTTATTAGAAATAGTGTATATTAAGCAAATTAAAAGGTACTAGATAGACTCATTTTAAGCTAAATAAACATTTTTGATGTTTCATATCATCTTTTGCAATTTATTAAAAATAATTTAGTAGAAATCTATTTATTAGAAATAGTGTATATTAAGCAAATTAAAAGGTACTAGATAGACTCATTTTAAGCAAAAAATCTTGGGATTAGAAAGCACTCACAAATTAAAATTTTATTATAATAAAAATATGGTAACTTAATTTTACAAGATAAAGATACAGTGGGAGGCCAAAATTCATTAAATTCATCAAAATTCTTAATGAATTTTGGCCTCCAACTGTGTCTTTATATTGTAACTGTTGTTTAACAAATCTATTTGTGTATACTGCATAAATTACATTAATATATTAGAGTTTCTTGATTTAAATATTCAAAATTACACAAATTTCTTATAATATTGTGTAATTTTAGATATTTAAATTAGTATTAAACCTATCTTATTTCCTGCAATAAAAAATAGTATTTAATTATATGAAAATACAAAGATAAATGAATTATTAAACATAAAAATTATATTCTAATATTAATACCCTATGTCAGATTAAACTAAAAACTGAATATGTAATCTTCATTTTAAATAAAAAAATTTAATTTAGATTGAAGAAACATTTTGTAATAATATATCAAAAAGGATGTTTAATTATTCATGAAAGTCTTAATATAGAATATTGTTTACTAATACAGTGAAACATAATTTGATATTGAATACAGTAATTAAAAAACTTGTTCAGATTTTTTTCTTGTCTTTTCATCCTACAGTACAAAATTAAAAATTTTAATCACTGTATTTAATTAACATAGAAAAATTCATTTGACGATATATACACATGGATTTATCTCATTTAGTTTGCATTAAAAACAATCAAGTGATGAAAAATTTATTTGAAGATAATCATTGTCTCTAAATTACCATATATACAGACATACCTCACTTCATAGCACTTTGTTAATATGATGCTTCTCAATTATATTCCATGTTTTTTATTTTATATCTCTAAATGACAAAATAATATTTAGAAAAAGTATATAAAACATAAATTAACACATAGACAGGTTGGGCCTGAAACCATCATGAAAAACTGAAGATGTGAAACCTGGATCCTTCATGATGATATGTAAATGTTTTAAAATACAACTATCTGGTCAAGTTTTTTAGGCTTAGTGCTAATGTGCACTTAATGAATAATATTAATGGTATAAATATATTTTTAAGCTTTTATATGCATTAGCAAATGAAAAAAAGGCTTTAATTCATTTTACAGTGATGGTCTGGAATATAATTGCCACAATAATGAAGTATGCCTATACTTATGTATAATGCTTGACTCCTCCCGATTTGAGTTTAAAAAAGAGTAAAAATTATAAACTTGTATATAAGCCAATTCCAACTCTCAAGTATTAGAAAATTATGACATTTGTTAAAATAAATTGATAATTTTTTTTTTATAATTTTAAAATTTCTCAAAATCCAGTTCACTATTGGAATAAATATGGTCACTCAGACAAAGTTCCAGACTTAATAGCATTAAAGTGTTGTGATGCGATGCAATGAGAAAGTAGATAGATAACAGGATATGATCCTGTAGCATTGCATTTCTCTACAATATGATTTTATTGAAGTATTTATTTGACAGAAAATATGAAAAGTTTCCATCATATTCAAATCTATAAAATAATATTTAACAAAGTTTAAACAATCAGAATCAAAATACACAACGGAAATTTAACCAATCACACACACCAATCACTAACCAATGCATTCACAATTGTTGGGAATACAATTCTGATGTCCAAAATGATTATCTTAAACTCATACAGCATAATATGCCTTATGTGTTCTTCAGATACCGCCATTTCCCATAGGCTTTAATGGCACAAGGAATGCTGCTATAACTGTTGTTCTCTGCCTCACGTTACATGAAGATCATGCATGCAATATGCTTTATCATGCCCTTGGTCTACTTCATCATTTAGTTGCCAGAAGCAGTAGTTCTGTGAGACATGTGAAAAATGACATTATTTATGGGATGTCTGATATATTAAAAATGAGTATAATATCAAAATCACTGAACAATCTAATCCCAATATTTTCACATTAATTGGAAATAATAAAGAACCAATAGACAGATAATAAAAATTTTGGCATGTACTGTACAGTACATCCAAAATTTTTATCATCTTAATCCAAAATACAGGTATCAGAACTCCGCCTGATGATGGTTTGTTAACCGAAAGTACTAGCGGAAACTTAGTTTAATAAATTTTCTACTGCAATTTACTGCTGTTTCATATTCTTTCGTGAAAATACAGTACATCTTTAAAAGATAACAAAACTATATATATATTATGAAATATATAAGGAGAATTAATGGAAAACTACAAGATAGAATTATAAAATATTGAAGAAATATCAGATTCAACTACTAGAATGTTATATTAAACCAAAAGCATATAACTATCAAATTCTCTGGGACTAAGTACAAATCATCAATACTGTTCCATGCCACATTTCAACTGACTTTTTGGAGAAATTCATTATTATTAAGAATCGAAACACTGATAAAATAATTAACATTAAAAAAACAGAACTCTTAAAAGGACAGTGGAAGTTTTTAATACAATAAGAACTTATATAAAGTTGTGTTTCTTTAAATACCATATTACATCGAATATAAACCGCACTTTTTATTCAAATTTTTAAGTCGTAAAGTATGGGTGTGGCTTAAATTCAAAGCGAATACCTATTATAAAATCTTTTTTTTTTTCTGATTTTTCAATTTTAAAATCCTACTGCGGCTTAAATTCGATGTAATACGGTAATTAATCATTTTATAAATTTATTGTTATTTAGGATATTTATCAATTCATCTATTATTTAATTTTTTATAGTATTTAACTATTTATTTTATAATTTTGTAACTCATTACATAATCCAACATAATGAGATTTAAATATACTTGATGTTCTATTCATTTTTATTCTATATAACTGAAGAAGTATTTCATCTAAAATACTATTATTTTAAAAGCATTTTAATCCATTGTTGTAAGATATATTTTTAATAAGATTTCTAAAAAATTTTTATCATTAATAAATAATTTTTTATCAGTTAAGGTTAATGCATATCAGTTAAGAATAAGCTGTATAATAATTTTCAATATTATATTGCATGCAATTATTTTGTAAGATTATTTATTCTAATGAAATTAAAAATTTACCATTGTACTAGGAGCACTTGCTGCATATCCATGTAAAGACCAAGACATTGATAAAGTTGAAGATGGTATATTTACAGGTCCAGAACTCGTTTCAAGCATTATAGGATGCTGATGATAAAATTGAGAATGTTAGATAATTTAAATTTAACATTATTATTTTAACATAATTTATAGAATACAAAATCTCTTGATAGTCAGTTATTTTAATTTAACTATATTTTAATTAAAAATTTTCATATAAATCGATTATATACATCTATTCAGTTTTATATTTTAAAGTCAAATTCATTGTATTTATAATGATATAGGAATTATTCCAGAAAGCACTTGTACATTTTTTTTCAATAAAAGATTTTCTTTAGCAGTTTTATCTTTATATAAGCAAATAATCTGTTTGTATAAATGATTTAATGATAATAATTTTCAATAAAAGATTTTTTTTAACAGTTTTATCTTTATATAAGCAAATAATCTGTTTGTATAAATGATTTAATGATAATAATTTTTAAGTGAAACAGAAATCATTAAGATTTATTGAAAGTATCCATCAACCTTTTTTCTTCATTAGATTAAATTTGAATTTTTAATTTCAACTATCTGATTTTTGTTTCACTTAAAAATTATTAAGATTTATTGAAAGTATCCATCAATTTTTTTTCTTCATTAGATTAAATTTGAATTTTTGATTTCAACTATTTCTATATATACCATGATTATAATATGAAGAAAGAGAAGGATTGAAAATTAATATTTAATGAAAATTGCATTATTTAGTTTGTTATTGTTTCAAATAATTTTTACATTCAAAACTAGTCCAATTGGACATGAAATCTACCTAACTGACAACATTACTTTACACTGCGATTTTGTCTCAAATGAATAACTGAGGTGAGAAGGCAGGACTGCTGAAAAGATACATGATGTAATTAACCAATCAGAATTTATAAAACAATAAATATGTAACAGTCTCAACAGTTTTCCTGACTTTAACAAACATCAATCTGATAATATTGAAAGTCCTAGGTAAAGTTCAAAATTATTTTTATTTCATATTTTAATGTGTTGATTTAGATAATGTCAAAATTCAACTACACTTCAAAATTAACCAAATTTGGCTAGTTTTGATATATAGTTGAAATATTATTTGAATTAATAACAGACTAAATAATGCAATTTTCATTAAATATTCATTTTCAATCCTTCTCTTTCTTCATATTATAATCATGGTATATATATAGAAATAGTTGAAATTTTGATATATAGTTGAAATATTATTTGAATCAATAACAGACTAAATAATGCAATTTTCATTAAATATTAATTTTCAATCTTTCTCTTTCTTCATATTATAATCATGGTATATATATATAGAAATAGTTGAAATTAAAAATTCAAATTCGATCTAATGAGAAAAAAAAATTTGATGGATACTGATAAAATCTTAGGTTGGGTTGAAACTCTAAGAATGAACAATTAACAAAATTTATTCCTTTACTACAATGAAATTGCATCAATACTGCTTTCTTTGCTGTATAATTATTAAAGACTTCAAAGCACTAATTTTTTTTTATTATTTTTTTAAATTAATTTAATTGCCGAAAACATTACTCTTAATAAAAGTGTTGTGAAAGTTTTTAGGACTGCTTGTTAGTTCTTTGAAGTCTAATAATTCCTTTACTACTACTAGACATGGCAAGACTGATAAAATGGACCATTATCCCTCAATTTTATATTTATTTGCACAATTCAATAATTTAATTATTTTTCAGAAAATGAATATAATAATAATAATATACATCCAGACCCGCTTTTCATCAGAAATATGTTATTCAGAAAAGTGAAGCAAACTGATACAAATTTAAATAACAATATCAATAAGAAACCAATGAAATATGGAAGATATGGAACTAGCACTACTATCTTTAACAAACAGAAAATTGCAAGAGGCATCTGCAGTATATATGTTAATAGTCATGGAACATAGTGATTGCCTTGGCAAATCACTATGTTCACAACTGGCATGAACATGATGTGTCTGAGGAAACAATTTTTAAATTACATGAAAACTTTTTCATTTTTAACTGAATCTTATATAAGATGATACTTTATAAAGACTATTTTTCTTCCCAACATTTTTCAGCATATACACAGTATATAGGTGTCTTATTTTTAACTGAATCTTATATAAGATGATACTTTCTTTATAAAGACTATTTTTCTTCCCAACATTTTTCAGCATATACACAGTATATAGGTGTCGCTTCTTTAAAGGCTGTGACACACTGAATGAGAAGCGAAGCAAAGATGACAAAAAAATTTGCATCCTTCACTTCACATTGCACTGAGCCACAGCCTATCTACATTGCAGTCGAGTTACTTCTCATGTTTCATGGATTGGCCGATAGAGGTCATTTGCAGAGTATAGTTGTTTTTTTATTAGAAAGAAGTGATTGTATATATTCAGTATTCTTTTAACCTCATATGATTCAGACATGGTTTTTTTTGTACTTCTAAAACAAATTCTACATCTGAATGCCAATCACATAGTTGAATTTTCGCCATTTTCCAAGTTTATAAAACATTTGTTTCTTTTGGTTGATTGCTTCCTTCGCATCTTGCCGCACCGTATTGTTCACATGTGCTGATTGGGCAAAGTTTAACTTTTTCATCTCCTTTCGCGTGGCTATGAACATTAACTCAAGCAGCTGCACAGGAAAAGCTAGTCCAAGACACATTGTTCATATGTAACCACGCGAAGTTGCTTTCTTATGCTTTGCTTCATTTTGCGTTCAGTGTGTCACAGCTTTAACACAGTAGATAGGTTCCTGAAAAATGCCATGTGTGAAATCATGTTATATGAGATCTGGAGCTAATACAAAAAGAAGAGTTATGTTCCAAAACCAATTAAAAACAAATAACTACATAAGAAACATTAATTTCTATTTAGAATATTAATAAACGAAACATAAAAAAGAAAAATATATTAGTTAGACCCTAAAAAAACAATATACATAAAACAAAAGGAAAGAAAAAAGTATGCATTCTATATAACATTCATTTAATAATTATATCTTCCTTACTGCTGTTCAGTAAAAACGAGAAGGTTTTTTCTTTTTAACAATATCAACTTTTCTGAACTTTTTTATGCATTCAAAATTTGTGTATCTTTTACTCTCTTTACAAAATTTGTAATCTAGCCTACTACAATCTGCTAGAAAACAATTATTCCTTAACATATATTCAAAAAAATATATGAATAAAAAAGTTTTTCTTATCTTTCACATTCTTCTATTGAAGAATAAAAACTTATATTTTATCCAAGTACTAAGCATTTGGAACATAAAATATTCAATTGTCGCCAATTAACTCAATTTCAAATCAAAAATAGACTACATATTGTCCCTTTCATGGTAAACTAGCAAAATTGCATTTATGACTAATTTTAGCAAAGTATTTCCCAATGATTGCAATTTGTGTGTGTATTGTGTGTCCCTAGTAGAGATTTACAAATTTAATGAAAATATTTTGTATTGTAGGAGAGTAAATGTAATTTTCTAAATGTCTTAAGTAAAAACCGTCAGAGGGCCTAAGAAGCCATGTTATAGGAAGAATACCTGTATATAATAATTAAAACCAAAAACAATCTTTATATGAGGGTTTCCACAATTTTCAGATTGCGTTAGAGCGAAACCATGTTGTAAGAAGCCATGTTATAGGAAGAATACCTGTATATAATAATTAAAACCAAAAACAATCTTTTATCAGTTATTGATCTATAACATACCTCAGAAATATGACGTCTATATTCAGGATCTTCATGTGGTGGTCTTGCCATATCCAGATGACTGAGAGTTGGCACAGATGATGAATAAATGTTTTGGCTATGAATTGGTATGGACAGAGAGTGGTGATTATTAGAATTTTCTATTTCTATTTCTGTATAATAAAATTCTTCTTCATGATCCATTTCTCCAACAGTGTTCCTTCTACAAAATTCAATATTTTTAATATAGAAATTTACACTTTGAATTTTACTGATAAATAAACAATTCCTTTTATAATTAACTATTATATATAATCATGGTTATTAATTCAGTTTCCCTGAATATTGCAGCAAAATCGTTTTTGGCTATTAAGCCTTTATATACAATATTTTTAGTGGCTCTAGAAAGTTTAACAGCAATCATAGGTGTATTAATATTGATCTTAGAAAATATTATATATAAAGTTGGACAGCTTTCTAAGTTAATTAACTCTGATGAATAAAATACTGTTCAAATTATATGCATATTATTTTTAAAAATAATATAGATTTAAATCTATATAATTTTTTAAAATAATTAGATTATAATTTGAACTTTGATCAGCCGTGAATATCTAATCTATGTATTTTTAATAAGCAGAAATAAAGTAATTGTAAATGTTTTTAGGAATAAATATGGTGAATTCTAGATGGGTAGTAAGAGTAATATATATTGTCTGCTGTAAGTTGATGATAATGTTACTGTTCTCCTTTTCGAAAGTGAACAAGATTTGAGGATGCTTGTTGCACAACTAAATGAAACATTTCAGAAGAAATAGATGAGAATAAATGCAGAGAAGGCAAAATACTTGTGTTTAAAAGGGGTGAAGAATGTACAAGATGTGAGATGAACTGAATGAGATGAATCTGCAGTAATGAATGAATTTATATATTTAATTAGAATAATATGACTTTAAAGTTATATTATTCTATTTAATGGAATTTTACATGTATGTTATGTTTGTAATTTATTCCAATATTTTGTTATTACAATTGAAAAGGCTTTAGTAGGCAAAAACATTTTTACTGCAATACATGTTTTTCCAATGAAGTACATTCTGCTTATTGACTAATTTATAATAATAATAATTTATTTTAAGAATATCGATTTTGGTTAATTACACTAATATACTTTATACTTTATATAATATAATATAACAGTAGTGCAAATGTGAGAGTAAGTGAAAGAATGTCAGAATGATTTACAATTTAGAAAGGGTTGACAAGGATATGATGTCCACATGGTTATAAAGATAAATAAATATAACAATACTTAGCAGAAGAAAAGTTTTTAATAAATGTAATCCAAAATGTTTTCAACTAAAAACTTAGTGAACATCAGAAGAATTATACAGATTTACAAGTGTGTCGGTTACTGACATTATAGATAAGGTTAGAAGAAAGGTTTATAGAATATGTAATCCCCTGGAGGTAACAGTTGAAATTACCTGCCAGCGATGAGCACGCAAGAAGAAGCGTGGCATCATGCGGCACCATCTGTCGGGAGGAAAACTTTTTACACCTCTTTCTCGCTGTTTCTTTCCCTTGTTAGGGGGTTTTCTCTCTTTCCCATTTTCTCTGCAACTATCTTCTGTTGCCTTCTTCCTTTTTCTCACCGTAGGAGATGATTTTCGTCATCTGATAAATTCTTTCTGTCTTCCATGGGGCTTGATGCCAGTTTCTTTTGCTTCATACGCCACTTCCATACACACTACACCATGCATTCGTTCTGCCAGAAACTCTTAGGAAGTTATATTTAGTTTGTCGACACGCCTGCTTCTACGGCGCATGCACATTTCTTGACAATGTGGTGATTGCCTACTGTGCATGACGAGCGACTTTGTCTCGTTTTCTAGTGGCATCAGCTGCGTTTCTGTCTGCTGTACATTGCATGTGCTGCATCTGCAAAGCCTCGAGTGATAGCTATTTTTTATTAATTAGACAATGTGCATGCCTGTTTTTGCACTGCACTGTGCTAAGCAAAGTGTAGCATGCAGCCGGAGGGCACGGACCAAAAGGGGGGCTTTTTCGTGTCCGCTATTTCTGCGGGCCAAAAACCCCTGGGAGAAAAAGCCCACTCTCACACGGGGTAGAAACTCCTCCTTTTGGCAGTATAAAATCTGTTGAATCGCCGATTCTAGGGATCCGAGGGAATAGTCAGGGGCCATGTCGGCTATTTCTGCAGGCTGAAAAATCCCGGGGGGAAAAACACCCGCTCTCACACAGGGTAGAAACCCGCCTTTTGGCGGTGGAAAATCTGTTGAATTGCCGGTTCTGGGGATCCGAAGGAACACTCAATATTCCTGAGGGTCCAAAAAATACCTAGTGAAAAACCAGCTCACTGAGAGAAGAAAGAAAATTATTGCATTTTGGTTCTCAGGCTAAATATCGGCATTTCCGTTTGCAAGCAATCCGTCAGTTTCGACGCGATTGTTCAAACGACACTGGAACAGCTTGTGACGGAAACTCATTGCTGGCAGGTCAGTTTGACTGTTATCCCCTGGAACTTTGCCCTACTGGTGTGGGCAAACTTATAATGATGCTCCAAGGCTGTTTGGTTACATTAAGTGCCACAAACCTTCCTTGGAGATTAGGCTTATCATCAAAAAGTGCATTGCTCCAAAACCATAACTCGAGAAATCACTAGTCAAATTCATTAAAGCTAAGAACATTTGGTATCTGCATACCATTAATAGTTCACTCAAATTATTCACTCAGTTCACACCTAAACAACATTCTAGTCATGCTGGATTTTAAGTCTCTATCCAAGTCTCCTATTGAAACCTCCAGTCTTAGAACTCAGAAATTTACTATGCCATCCATCTACCACCTCAGCAGAATTTCAAATCTTGTCGGATCTTGTCTATATATGGTTTGCAAAACATCTATTAAAGTATGATGGTAGATGTTTCATGTAAACTAGAGGTGGGTGGCCAGCGAGCTAGCAGAAATCCTAGTTGAAAAACTGAGGAAGCTACAATTCTTTCCATCAAGACTCTATCAAGTTTTACGCTTGCTAAATCGATGACATATTTATGATTGTTGATACTTTTGTCTCTTGCATCAATAACAACCCATATTGGCTAACCATACAGCTCAAACAATTAGATAAGGAATGGGTGCAGTTTTTTGGAGATATATATAAAAAAAAAGATTAATTTATTTTCCATTTCCATCTTTAAAAAACTGGCAGCAGGCTCTCCCTCATTCATGAACATTTCAACAATGTGGCCAGGTACAAGAATGCTAGAACTTCCACACTCATTTGGTGAGCTTGTAAACTTTGTATGGAGGAGGTGGACATTATAAATTAACTTAAGATTCTCAGGGAGGCATTCTTGGTCCACAGATACATTGGCAGTAAATTCAATAGCCTAGTCCATAAGATCCACACCAAGCAGCTTAAAATCTGCAGCACTTTATATGCTTCGCTAATGTCTCCATACCCAATCAGAAAGCTCAGACCAAACACTTCCTATCCATCTCACAGCACTGCATGTGCTGCAACATTATTAATGAAGTTAACACAAATCATGCTTGCACGTCTCTACGACGTTCCACCCCAGGTGCCAGGTGGCCGCCATCTCCGGGTTGATCCCTCCTTCGCATCTTGTCTTGTTCACTGTTTAAATTGGATTATAATATCCAAGTGAATGTCCAGTCCAGATAACCATTCCAATAAACAAAAACAGATATCCATTAATCAAAAATTTATTAACAACTTATTAATACAAGAATAACTTTACAAAAATATCACATACAATTAAAATAGTCCTTCCACTTACAGCTAGAAAAAATGCCAAATAACGAACTTCAGTGCACATCGGTGGTGGATGAATAACATCGACCAGCAACTTTCCAGTTCGTCAAACGACATTTAGGAAGGACAACAGTATATACCTCTACCATATGTTTTATATTTAATCTCATTTACATAAATTTTTAATAGGTGAATAAAAATATTATTATAACCATAGATAAATAGTATTTTTTTCTTTTAAACACAAATAAATAATTAACCAGAAACTTTATACTTATTAATTAAAGAAAACAAGAATAATATTATCCAGAATCAGAGCTGAACCTGGACAAGATGGCGTCGACATGAAACTCCCTTGTTCCACACATTCAAGTATTCCTTCATTTCTAAAAGTATTCTAAACAAACAAAATTTAGTTTGACTTCCAGTTCCTCACATCCAAAAGAAGGAATGTCACAGTTTTCCAACAGATTCAAAATAACAAAGAAAATAGGACTAATACTGAGAGATGCAGGTTATACAAGATACCATTAGTTGATTCAGTGACTGGTGCAATAAGCCACTACATCAGAATAACTAGATGATACCTAGAAGAAAGTATACAACAGCACCAAATAGGATGTAAAACAACAAGGAAAATATTGCTCTTGCACAAGCAGCCTACTCGGGAGATTTGACTGTTAAATGAGATGATGCCAAAATTATTGACACTGCGTTCTAATGAAGTGAAGTTCAACTTTTGCAAGGTTTGAAACATTTGCCTCCATAGCCAGGAGGAAAGTCTAATTAGTTCTAAGGATAAGAATTCTATATCCAGTGTTTTGGGCATTCTTGATTAATCAACATACTTACAATATTTGAGTGCTGTAAATGTAAGCATTTGCATTTGTTATTGCTCTTCCTTTTGCACAGTATTTTATTATCTCACCTGTACAACCTATTTGTTTTACTGTTACCCTAACACTTGGGGTTGACATCACAATTTATACTTTTTTATACAGATGTTCCACTTTCTATTAAGCACTCACTTTCTCTGTGCAGCTGAAGAAGGGCAGTCCAGCTCAAAAATGCTCCTGCATCTATAATTTTCTTTTAAGGTCCAATAAGCTAGTTTGGACTTACAAGGGGAGGTTCAGACATTCGGGTCACCGATTTTTTTGAAATTTTGCATACTTGTAGTAGTCCCCTAGGACAATATAATGTGTGAGCAATAAAGTGCACTACTCAAGCATTGTCGAGAAAATCGCACGAGAAGTTTCGTATTGAGTTCATATATTCTAA